>JAGXCT010036029.1:0-73021 GCA_022495035.1 Philopotamus ludificatus | reverse complement strand
TTTGGTGGCAGCGGTGGGATACCTTTTCGGTACTACTGTCGCGCGCCCCCTTAACAATAGCATAATAACAAACTAATAATAATCCATTTTATATTTAATTAACGTTCGATATAATACTAATATTTTGAATTGTTATTTCATTCTCTGAAGTACATTTTGGTGTAAGTATCAAGATTGTAACTGCACTGGTGAACATTAAAAACATTAAAAGCCAAAATATTATTAAAAGGCATAGGCGTATTCTTCTCCAAAACTGTGAATTACCGGCAATCACTACTTCTTCTTTTGTGAGACAAAGCCATTGGTCATTAATGCATTTTCTGAAATGAGATATGTAATTAAATAACATGGATCTGTGAGCACAGATCGTTTGATATCGATCGTTACCTTTGATTTTGTGTCATTTGCGATGTGCAAGCTTCGGCAATTATCAAGTTGTCATCGAGTAATCGAGTTTTTTCATTTAAATCCATTTTTTATTAAGATCACTTAATGAATAAGAATTTTAATGTAAATGACATATATAGGTAACAAAACCTACGATTACAACTGATTGAATGAATATCTGACACCGATATGCATCGTTTATTATGTATTTGCTGATATCTCTCGGTGGACCCCTGCCAACTGGACCTTATACTTGACCATGAAGTCATATTATGTTATTATTATTGGAAGAATTGTTAGTTTTGTAATCTTTCTCATAATAAACATTTATTTATTATGCATATTTAACAATCTTATTACAGACTCCACCTTTAACTTATTTTACTTATCATCATTTTCAATTTTTAATCAATCTGGCTATATCTTCTCAGCTATCATGTTTGTAGATTTGGTGAAGCTGTTGCATGGTGTAATGTAGTAATTTTTCGGACTAAGAAACACTGCTGTCTGATATAAAAAGTAGTTAATGTTCAAATAGAAATTGGATTTGTTGAATCACCTAATTAAATCAATAGCTAACATTTACAACCTTCTAGATTGATTATTACGAGAGTAGTCGCCATTAATATTTTTATTATAACGTTAGTGATTTTCGCAGAGTTATTCCCTTAACCTATGCAGTGGTTCTCTCTAGTAGTTAATTTGTAGAAGATTTTCAGCTCAATTAACCCAATTCTAGAATTGAGGATACCATTTTTTGTAAGAAATTCTTTGTAAGATGAAAGATTTATCTCAATAATACATCGTATGTTTATTAACAATTCTTTTAACACTATAACGAATCCGGACGCCATGTTGGTGTCTTTTTATCTTTTTGAGAAAACAATCGTAGACTCCAACGTGCCGTTCTCAGATATGTACAACATTGCTGGTTAATAAAACCATGATCTTTTATTTATGCTTCGAAATTTCTTAAAAAAGGCATAAATTAATAATAAAGTTACAAGAATTTAAGTAAATTGATAAAAAATAATCATTTAGCATAAAAGCGTGAGGTCGGTAATGTGTTAATAAAAAAACTAACCGTTGTATGATGTTATAGTTGATGATAATAATAATAATACGAATTATTTAGATAGATTATTATTATTAGTAGTTTCACTCGCACTTGGCACAACGTACCGAATGCGAGTGAGAAAAAAACTCGCACCCGTGGCAACAGAAGCGAATATTGTTGTTTATATTATTTTTTTGCAATTGCAAAAAATAAAATACTATATATATTCTTTAGACCTTCTTAGATAGATACTCACAAAGTCTGTGATATGTAGGATTTATATTAAATGAGTTATTAGAGAAAAATCAAAAACTTAGGGTTCCCAACAACAGCACGGCTAGGTGTGTGTGTTGCCGTTGTTTCAAAATATATTTTTATTTATATTGCATATGAAAATCCAAAAATCAAGCCCGCATTTTGGATCATAATCAATATGACTACATAGTAAAGCATTAATATTCAGTTATATTTAAAAAATAAAATACTTTTGTTGACATTGAAAAGTAGTATTTTTTTCATTGCGGCAATACTGAAACATTTTTAGAATCATAATTATATAAAGCATAAACAAATGAATATTACTAAACGGATCCGTCCGCCGAGCTCCGCCCCGACCCTGCGCCCCGAGCTGAGACTGCGCCCTTGCGACGCCCCCAGCTTTGATGTCACAGCCCTGAAGGCTGAGCCAACAACTTGCCATCAACAACGGCACCAGGAGGCCCGCGCGGCATTCTGACGCCGCGCGACCGAGTTTGCATACCGGACGCTGCCTGCAGAACACCGACTGCCAAACCGCCATCTCGCCCCTGCGCGCTCCTTTACCGGGCGCTGCCCACCCCGCGCTCTGACAATAACTACAAAGATGACGACACCGGTACAACAACACGTCGAAATGGACGTGAATACAGACACTCCGTCCCCCCCAGTTGATATGTTAACTCAAATGTGCTATAACAATTCCAGTGACGTGTCAGATAGACTAATCAAATTAGAAAAATTATATTATGAAATGGCATCTAAATATGAAATTGACAAGAGTGAACTAAAACAAACAATCACCGCCCAAAGACGTCAAATAAAAAAACTTCAAGACATTATCAATTCCGGTAAAAAGGTGCCTGCTGCCGACCTAGACAAGGTCGCAGAACGCAACACCTATCCCGTTGACTCCAGCCAGAACAGCGGATCCGACGAAGACGATGACAACGCCTTCACGACGGTAGTTAGTTCCAGGAAGAGAAAAGCTAAATTTCACTCCCTTTCTCCCTCTGAATATCCGACCCTTCCTACTCCGAAAGCCATGTGTAGAAACAACAGCCCTCCGCTTCCTCAGAGGCAGACCCGACTCCGCACCCAATCACCGACTCCACCATCATCTTTCCGTCCTTCCAACACCAACATCATTCCGGTTGACGCCCTACCGCCGACCACGACCCCGACTCCCTCGGTTCCTAAGACCGTTCGCATCCCACCGATTACGATCCGATCTTCTCATTCGGTAACGGTTATCATCAAATTATTAAAAGCGGAAAGCATTGGTATCCGCGAAATCAAAAACTCCTCCGATGGCCCTCTCATCTTTCTTGAGACCGCCAACGACCACCGTGCCGCGACAAAAATTTTTGAGGACAAGAAGATACCTTTTTCTTCTTTCCAAGTCAGAGACCGCCCGCTCTCAAAAATCATTATCAAGGGAGTTCCGACAGCTATCACCATCGAAGAGGCCAAAGGCCTCCTTGAAGAGCAAGGCATCACGGCCATTGAGTCAATTCACCGATTAACAAAGGGGATTAATCATAATAACAACAAAAAAATAGATTTGCCGACGATACTAGTCAAGATCACAGATCCAGAAGAGGCGAAACTCCTTCACAAAGTGACGCACCTCGGATATGTGATAGTAAAAATAGAGCCTTATCAAAATACCTCCCCATTCCAGACTCAATGCCACCGATGCCAGCGCTTCGGGCACACTGCGTCCGGATGCAGCGCAACATATCATTGGGTTAAATGCGCCGGAGACCATCCGACTAGCACATGCATTAAGCCATACAACGTCACCCCTAAATGCTTAAATTTGCGGCGGTCCGCACACCGCCTCCTTCCGTCAATGCCCGGCCTTCCCTCTCAGACGTCCGATTCCACATCCCGCTCCGCGGACCAACACCCGTCCAGCCTCCCCGCAGCAGTTTGTTTATCAGAACAAGAACCCGAACCCATACGCTTGGGGACCCCGCCCTCAAAATGCAAACCTAACCCCTCCACAACCTCCTACTACGCAATCCGCCCCCAACAACGCCCTCAGCGTTATGATGATGGTGGCTTTCCAGCTAGCGGCCAAATTCTTCACAGCCTCTCCTCAAGAAAGAGAGATCATTGCCCGAGATATTTCTCGGTACTTTAATAAGTAAATCAATGGCGCATAAAATAAAGCCTAATTTCATTAAAATTTCCAGTTGGAACGCCAACTCACTTCCGAACAAAATTCTTGAATTCCGCCGGGTTAATTCAGTTACGGGTTAATTCAAATCGCGTCAATTTATAATCCTTCCAATGGCCCGACCCTTCAGGCCTCAGATATCATTCAAGTCATCAACAAGAATAATATTCCAACTATAACCATAGGCGACTTCAATGCCAAACACAGTGATTGGGGCTGTGTAGCCAACAACGGTGCAGGCAATCTCATTAATAAACTTAGCATAGATCACGAATGGCAAATCCATGCCCCCGACGACTTTACGTACGGAGGCAACCTTCAGTTAAGAAATCCCAGCGTTATCGATTTCGCCATTTTTAACAAAATTAACTTCATCCCAAACATCTGGGCAGTCGACGAACTCTCGTCCGACCACAAACCAATCATTCTCGAGATTCTTCTAAACAACTCCCCAAATCCCGAAATAGTAAAAAATATTCAAGTCACAGATTGGAAACTGTTTAAATTTCTGATGGACGAGAACACCACCGTACCATATCGGATTGCATCTCCCAACCAAATCGACCTAGCAATTGCAAATTTCACTAACCAGATTACCTCGACCATCCAACAATCCTCCCACACCCTCACCAACAGATCCGTCTCACCTCCTCTTCCTATTGCTATCAAAAAACTTATTAAATACAAAAATAAGATCCGCAAAAAATTCCCACCTAACCGGCGACCCTAAGTTCAAGTCGCTGCAAGGTATGGTCAAATCCGAGCTTTCCAAATTAAATACGGAGACTTGGAACAAAAAAGTCTCCGATCTGTCCACCGAGAACAATTCCCTTTGGCGGCTCGCAAAAGCGCTCCGCACCTCTCACTCCGAACTGCCTCCACTTCTCACGGCCGATAACATCCTCGCATCCTCCCCTTCCGAAAAAGTAAATGCAGCCCATGATTCCTTCAAAAACCTTCTTCACCCACCTGCCCCGTCCCCTCGAACATGCCAATCTAAAATCAGATATCGCCCAAGAAATCAATAATTATTTAATGCTTCCCCATTCCGATCCAATCCCTCATATAGATCCTTTTGATATTAAATTTATAATTAAAAATCTAAAAAACCGCAAAGCCCCCGGTCCCGATAATATCTCCATCAAAGCCATTAAGGCTCTCCCTCTTAAAGGCATCATGACCTTGTTAAAAAATTTTAATTCTTCCATTCAATTTAACTACTTTCCTCATCCCTGGAAAACAGCTGATATAATAGTAATCCCTAAACCAGGTAAATCCCCTAAATATATAGACAATTATCGTCCAATCAGTCTCCTCTCCACTTTAGGTAAAATCTTCGAAAAAATAATTAACGATAGATTACTAAAAATAGCCGACAACCTCAAGGTGCTTCCCAACGAACAACACGGCTTCAGACCGGGACATTCTACATGCCATCAAATTCTACGTGTCACCGAATACATCGGCAAAGGTCTCAACTACGGACACTCCTCCGGAGCCATCTTCTTAGATATCACACGCGCCTTTGACAAAGTCTGGCACGACGGACTAATCCACAAACTAATCAAAGCAGGCTTTCCGTCAGCCTACATAAAATTAAACATTCTTTCTTGAATAACCGAACTTTTCGCGTTAAAATCAACTCAGATCTCTCCACCTCCAGGCCGATAAGTGCGGGAGTCCCACAAGGGTCAGTACTTTCGCCTCTGCTCTTCTCACTTTATACAAGTGACATTCCGACTCCGAAAAATAAAAAGCACGTCATAATCGCTCTCTATGCAGACGACACTGCCTTCAAATTTATCTTCGTTGCATAATGGTCTTATCATAGAATAACAAAATTGTAGGTCCCTGTTGTTTATGCTATATAGTTAAGATTTATTATTATTATATTTATGTATTCATAGCGACAGGATCGGTGTATCAGGAATAAGGAAATAAAATAATATCTACATACATTTATAAATATTTTAATTTATTTAATAATAAATAACAAAATAACATATTATGATCAACATCAATATATATATATATGAATAATTATGCTTCATAATTATCTTGCAAATGTGTACATACATACAATATTACGTATGCGAATCTATATGTATCGTTATAAGATGGAGATGTAGATGTGTTTGCTATAATGAAATTAATAAAAAAATAATAGAATTTTAAGAATATCAACGTACGGTTATTGTATAATTATTTCATATGCCATTTCATACATACAATGGACGTAACAAAAACATACGTGAAATCAGTATTGTCGTAAACGGTATCGTTTACGCTCAGCTCCGTCAACGTCTAGCCGGATGTACGTATTAATAAATACAGAATAGCGAGGAAGTATAAATAAAACTAGACAATGCGTATTAGATTTTTTTTTAAAATTCAAAAACGATTAAAATATTTTACAAATCTGCCTAGCGAGATACAAGTATTGCGTGTGCATCTATGATTCCCTATTTTCGATATTAAATTACGTATGCATCGATCTTCCCATGTATGTACAATATATGTTGAATCAATCGTATTTTACGCATACATTATTAACATTGATGAAACATTTAATACAAGACTTCATGTTTAAATGACTCGTCGTTTATTTCATTTTCATATCGCTAATAAATAACAATAAATAATAATAATAATAATAAAAAAAAAAAATACCTACATTATATACACTATTAGTTGTTAGAGCCGAATCATTCGTTACATACGATGTTTGATGTACACGTAATATCGAGCCGTAACGTTACGAATATACGGTATCGTCTAATCGACGTTACGGAACGGCTTATTTTAAAATTGTAAATAATTTAATTAGCGAATAATTTGTTCTTATTATTGGACGCCAATTGAATTACGTATTCATAACTAGTGCGAGATGTTTATTGTTAACGGATCGGATGATAGTCGCAATGCATTCGGCTCTAACAAGATATATGAACACATCTCTTATGCTATTTGACTAGCGCCACCGCCCGGCGGATGGAAGATTTTCTTTGTTTCATTTTTCACTCAAACACTCGTTTCCATACATTCAAATATAAATGTTACAATATATGTCCAAACCTTTCCGTGTCGATTAAATAAAAATAAAAATCGAGTAATACGTGCGTTCGTTCGATTCAAATAATACGTTTTTGTCTGCCGTAGGATTACCCTGCACATTCTATTTAAAAAAAAAAATGAAAAAGCGTTTACACATATATTGTAAAATATATATATCGGTAACATTGTGTAAAATTATCAAATAAATAACGTCTATTCTACGCTTATAAATAAATTTTACATTTGAAAATAATTCTATATGATTTTTTTTATCATTATATATATATATTTTTAATATCTAAATGGTGTTCATAATATCTGTTATTATATATATATTTTTTCAACGCTTAAAACAGGGGGAGATGGAAATTTTTTTTCATAAAATATTCCTAATACATACAGCAGAGTTTATGATAGATTAATAAATGAGTGTATTATAAATAATTATTAAAATTCGTAGTATATGTGATAAAAATTATAAATTAAAAATACTTAAAATTAATAGTTTCATTCTTATATTAAAAAAAAAAAACCAGATGATAAAATGCATGGATTGTAAATATAGATAAATAAATAAAAGCTTTGTGATAATCAATTTGAATATAATTTGCACTCAATATATATATCGTTTCCGTAAAAAGTGAGATGTTAGCGTATGTCGCTTACATACGTTTCAGAAACAAACCGACGATGCATTATAAATACGTTCTCATCGCGGACGTCTATTAATATTTACAACAATCGGACAAAAGCGCAAAATGTGATGAAACTATATGAAAATATACTATTTACAATCACATTTTTATTATACAATGAACAAAAAAAAAATTAACTATTCCACACTGGTGTCTTTTCATTTATAATAAGTTTATAATATAGTTAGTAAAGAAGACTATATAGTAAATGTTATATCGACATAAGAAAGCTTCATAATAAGCTCCCCGTTATTGATATTCTATATAAATATATAAGAGAGGAAATATTGGGTTTTGGTCTAAAATAATCAATAATAAATATAATTAAACAACATGCACACATTAAGATGTTTCAATAGGTTAAATTATATATGTACAGATTAATTATTCATACGTTATGTTTGAGTACGGTAATGGAAAGTATACGCGTCTCGCACACACGAGAGACGTATACGGTATACGCATGCGTTCATACACACGTATATAATATTATATCGTTCAAGCTGCAACAATAAAATGGCGTACGCAGGCGTCGCCACATGATTATTCAGAGCTCAATTGGAAAATGTATCGTTTGATCTGTCGGGTAATTTAATCTTTCAGTGATGTAATCGTCGAGCTAAGTTTTTGTAGAGCGAAACATATTCCGTCGCTATCGTATTGTTTTATCTATACGTTGACGTACAAAATGGACCCCTGTAATTTGTTTAAAATAGACAAACAATGAAACATCATGAATTATTTTTGATAAGAATATTAGACAAACTTTAAATATATATAAATATAAATAGAATACATGCCAGTACTGTAGATTAAGTAGGAAATACATTTTTAATTTTAAAATCCAATTTACGGATAAATTTATAGACGAAAGCGATAGTTGATCGCGATAGAGTGTAAGACGTATATTCAAAACTATTTATCTATACAGAAAATTGGTACTTTTAGATTAGAAACACTAGTACATTTAATAATATCAAGACATCTAGATTAAAATTGTAATACACATTAAAGATCTTAAAGTACAAACAGATTAAAGTGGTCAGACACGTGATGAGGAGCAGGTTTCAATATTCCCGTAATTATTTTTTTATCTCGAATCAAGATTTCAATCATCACAGCGTGAATATAAAACGGTTTACCGTGGACTCGGATGTACATTGATGCGATCGGTAAAACGTGCATATTATATTATATATTCCGGCAGCGATTGAATTTTTATCGAATGATTATTATAAAAATTAAAATTAACGTTGACTTTAAAAGTCGGTCCGTACAAAAAATCGTAGTAAATACCTCGTTTGCGTTATTTATAAAAATCGTTTATTAGCATTTTATTGCATATCTTTGGTGTAGCGCATAACTCTTAATATCCTCGATCGATTCAATTATTTATTTTATATAATGACTAGTATTAACGATCTCGCGGAAAATGCATTGAGCAGCTAGCGTCGACTATTTACGCCGAATGTAAATATGTTACATCGTCGCTTCAATATCAGTAATTATTTTTTATAAATAAGTATATTCGGTGGCTCGACGACGTTACGGCATGTATCTGATACACGTTCGGATCTGTCGTTGACATACAACACCTTCAATGCGATCCGTCGTTTCTTAATCAATCATAAAAAAAACCTGTGGTTGTTATTATTCGAATATAAAATCTAATCTGTCTCGTTTATACTATCGTGCAATTTAATATAGGCCCTAAATATACAAGACAACAACCAAAAAATTAATTCACATTGTGTTAAAATCAGTCAAAATATATTTTTACTCTTTAAAATACCTACGACTACGTCTCGAATGCAAATACCGTATTTGCAAATATGGTACAAAACGATTAAATCAAAATTTACAACTATTAGGCATCTCAAATGTGTTATTCGACGATAACGTACACGACTGCGATACGATTCTGCGTGAATTTTGTCCACGTCGTATGTCTGCTCGATTCGTTGAATTGTGTTATCCGCGGCGTGAGTCAAACCGTTCGAATGCTTCATTTATAATATATTATTGTATGTAATTGACTTGCGTAAAAAATAATTCATGACCAAGCACAAACTATGAATACATCGATTGAACCAAACGAGCGCGTCCGTATCCGTATCTCGTTCAAAAACTCTTCGGCTGTTCAGTCGTTTTCCATCATTAATCACACAATTGAGAATCGGGTCCCGTACGACGATATGTGGATGCGAATCTTTTTTATCCGTGATCAAACCAATTCTTTAATTTCCTCTCAGTTCAAAAAACTAAAATTAATAAATTATTTTTTTTCCTATCTAATATACTACTTTTTATTGCGTTATTAAACATAGCGGGCATGCGGCAACCGGATCAGAGTTTGCTTTGACGATGACGTAGTTGATTAGTTCGGGTAAAGACAAACTTGAGTAGAATCCGACTCGGAGCGAGGCTCGTGCCGTTTGCTAGATCACTATTGGATGGCAGAATATTTCCTCACAACTCGTTCGTTTTATTTCAACGACGACGACGACATTTTTTGTGTCAAAAAATGCTTTATTAATAATACTCATTTTCAAGAATAATTTAGATTTTTTGGTATTTAATTTAAATTTAACAATTATAAAATTCTATACACACTTCTCACCATACAAAATAAAATGAAAATAACTATAATTGATGAGTAAACACAATTTTTAAAAGAAACGATATCGTAAGAGCAGTTTTTGTCGGTTTAATATTCAATGTTTCAATTATTAACGATGGAAAATAACGTAATAATCATAAGCCACGTTTTTATTTAAGTAATAAACAAGCTTTCGATATGTGATGCGTGTTTGGAATGGCGCCGAGTAGCAATAAGACGATGAAAATAAATCTATATTCCATAGAAAATGTTGATATTGTCGCCATATATTTCCCGATATCGTTATCATACGATAATAATATTGAAAAGCGAGATACAAAGATAGAGTATATAAAAAAAAACTTGGCAAGTAGTAACGTATTATACGTTTTAACAATTTAAAATTGATTATTAAACAAACGGTACTCATAGATATTTTCATTTTACACACATATTCGTTATTTTGTTGCGTTTAAAGACATCCGTAGTCTGCGGTTGTTGAAAATTTCTAGCAACGCACATAATTAAGATAACGTAGACATGATAAATAATGTTATATGCGATCATTATTCATCGACGCTCGATAATAAATTTTGTTTAGAGAATTATGAGGTATGTTTGGAGTACGTAAATTAATCAAAAACAATTTGAAGCTAAGAAAAAACGATGGTTTAGAATCCCTGAATGTAATCGTAGGCTTCGAGCGTGGACAGAATCAAGTATATCAACCACAAGCTGAACATAAATGCGGCAGTTATGTATTTTAATCTGACGTCGCCGCCCAACTCTCCGCCGATGGACTTGTGCCTTCTGATCAGCAGGATAAATATGACGACCATTGCTTCGCTGCAGAAAATGGTGACGGAAAACGCGAGGCTGAAATAATAAAATTACAATTCGTATACGCTTTCAATGTTTGTATACACGATATGATAGAATTTAATGTCTTACTTTCCGGGATCGATGAGGAATTTTCTGCCGTTGGCGTTGTGGTATATGGCGGCGATTGACCATGCAATACCGATGCCCAAGAATACGTTTACAGCGTTACTTCCGGTCACGTTACCTATGGATGCGTCGGCGTATTTGTCTTGAATAGCGGCAACTTTACTCGCGAAGGTATCTGAAAATGTGTTTCAGTAACGTTATTGTATTGAATGATATGATGTAAATATACCATATATTGTAATGATACTGACCGGGTATACTAGTACCAAGAGCGACGAATACAATAGCAGTTACCGAGTCTTTAATGCCGAGAGTGCAACCGAAGTGCGATGCCACATCACCGATGACTGCCGTTACTAAGCCGATGCACAGAATCGATACGACAAAGCACAAATATCCGCCGGCAATATCTGAAAAATAAAATGAGGGTTTAAATATTGTGTAAATGTTCAGTATTAGTTGTACTGTGGACAACGTGGAGAATATATGTTTTGGGTTATATGATGTATGAATTATCTGATAATGTAAGGGTTAATCTGAACAGCCAAAGGGTTAAATGATAAAGTGATATATTTATTTTAATTAAAAATTAAAAAAAAATAAAATAAATTCTGAAATATTTCTTTTTATTATTAAGTTAGTTATTATTTAAGTTATTTATTATTTTATTCCAACTAAAAATTAAAAATACTGGTTTTTAATAAACAAAAAAAAATGTTAAAATTAGAACCACAATGAAATCAATAAATATTTTTCGACAGGGGTTGACATAACCTCAAAATTTATGAAATAACTCTGAAATATTAAAAAATTTATTTAAAAATTTGTGAGGTAAAGAAAAATGATAAATGCTAGATTTTTTAATTATATTTTTATTTTACGGAATTATTAAAAACAGAAAGATAAATGTGCGAAAACAATGAATGCGAGAACGATACATCGAGTATAAAATATTAATATTATGAATATTTGAATTCGAGAAATTTTAATATTTAAATAAGAATTCAAATCGGGAATTTATTTTTTTTGGGAAAAATGGATAATATATATAAACAATAATATAATTAAAAAAATAATCTTCTTTTTTAATTTCGCGGACTGTGTAATTCCAAATGTCACAATTTTTTGGCGCTTTGATACACTTGTCTTTGTCGTATCTTGACATTGACAGTCGTATATGGATGCTTACTTTATTATTGGCTGTAAAGTATTAAGTGTTTAGGTGTGCTCGGCGATTTTTTTGCCCAAAAGCTACCCAGTAATAATGCCGCAGCCTCCATAATCGCCGGACATGCCCCTCTGGGACTTCTTAATATTTCCGATGATGATAAAAACATAAAAGGACTAGTGACGGGTTAAGCGGTAAGCGAACTAAACGGCAGCAGAGGGCCCCCGAATACCAAGGGGCCTCAGAAGGTTTAAAAACGTCTTTTCATTAGGTTTCAAGAAAAATTACGTATTTTTATATATGTTGATTTTTGAAAAGAAAACTATTGAAAGGTCAATAATTTGAGAGAAGATTTTGAAAAGTTGAAAAGAGTCAAGTGATTTATCAGGGCTATTATTTAATGTGAAAGATGTACAAACTCGCGGACAACAAAAGAGAAAAATGTGTTTTGATAAAAAACAAAAAAGTCGGACATGAATTTACAATAAGAAAAATTTACTAATTGGTTCTGAATTCAAAACTATCACAAAGAACTCGGATGTATGAAGTTGAAGTAGAGCCTTTTCAATTTTTTTTTATTGGAATGTATCAATAGGGGTTTTGTGGAATATTCAAAATTAAAAAAAGCATATCTCGCATATATATTATATAAAAAATAACGTGAGGTAAAAATACTATATCATATTAACAATAATAAAATAAGCGACAAGCAGCACACGGCTCAAAGAAGCTGAGTCAGTATGACTGTGCTACAGTGAGTCAGTATGACTGTACGCAGTCGCAGCGTAACACGGCGCTTAGCGGCGAAACCCTCCCCCCCTCGCACTCCGCTACCGGCCCGCGTTCATCGAATACACGACCCCGGTAGCGCTGACAAGCAGGCAGCGCGCTTGCTCCTCACCGCGGAGTAACACTGTCTTGTATATAATCAATTGACACGTATATATTAATATATATTCTTCCTCAATTTGCTTGGGGGTGCTGCAGCCCCCCAATGTATATGGACGAGCCGCCCCTGTTTATAATTGAAGATATATCTGACCATTTTAAGCACCACAATAAGCACACCGGACATCTATCGATTAATCAAAGAAGCAATAAAATATTTTTTAAAACATATTAATATATTAATTGACGAACTTGCAATAAATAAAGAAGGACCAAAATTCATATAAAAATTATGACCAGTAACCATATCAGTATTAACTTTCTCATTACTCTCCTTTTTTGTTAATAACTTGATGAGAGTTTTTTTGAAACTTTTTTATCTAACGTGAGTTTGGGGGCCTCAAATTTGTTACCACGTGGGGGGCCCCAAGCGGTAATGAAAAGCTGAATGCAGCAGCATTAATTCTAAGCATAGTCCCGAATGCAAATGTGCTGCTCCCGGAGCAGATATGCTTTTAGTGTTAAAACACAATAAACACACTAATAATTTAGGACAGTGGAAACAGACGTGATTAACGAACGAAATGCAAATCCAACCAGCACACTATGAATTATAGTTGTGCCATTATTAAATTTTGCTTGTCACGGAGCAATTAGGTTCCGCGCGGTTTATAGGCTCGCTAATAATGCTGTCGTTGGATTAATCATTTCGGGAATAATTTACGTCCAGCGCGAATCTGACACATATGTTACGAGTTCCAGCAATAGAGCGAGCGTAATTAACAAATTTAGTACACACCAGTGGGGGGTACGAACGCAAACATGACCTTCCAGAAGACGGTGAGGATATGCAGGAAGTAGTCAGAGCAGGAGGGCTTCTTCGGTTCTCCGTCTTCGTCTTCTTCGCCTGAAATAAAACAATGCATCGATTAATTTAATAATAATAAAAACAAATATAAAATAATAGCGTTATATTTCTATATATATAGGGAAGAATCGTAAGAGAAATTTTATCTGTATTCGCAGTTCAAACGTCAGCGAAAATTCGAAACTCCGATAACGACTCCTGCGTACCGGGGGAAAAATGTCGGGAAAACCAATGATAACATCGACAAAGTGAAATCGAGAAAGTTAGACATTGTACATAAGCAATTTTGTGCGCATACACATAATTTACGTGTAAAAACTTTCGTCGAATACATATTTTGCAAAAGATTCAAAGTTAATTCAACATATATCATTATATATTCGTTCAGAATTTAAATATAACGCAGACTGGCTGAAACAAGCAGTTGTGGCTTCATCTTTCATTCACGATAAAACTCGAATAATTTCGATTAACATTCAAATGAGATTCAGATAGCTTAAACTTTGATCATATTTCAGTCTAAGTGATCGGATTAAAATAAGAAATTATAAATTTAATATAAAGTGGAGATTTCGGCGCTTTTAAAAGCACTTCAGATGCCGGATGCATTAAAAGCATTCTACAGCGAAATGCATCGCTTGAGTGCGATCGGAATGAAAGAAGTTGCTACATACCTATTTTTATTATTTATTTAATTTTGGCACAAATACTTATACGAAGTTTTCTTGCGGGTAAATTGCGCCTGATACTGAAGTTTCCTGAAAAGCAGCCGAATCATTCTGCAGGCGACAGTTCGATTTTTCGATTCAGACATACCAATAATATTCTCTCTTTTCATCTCATTCATATAAAATTATTTAACTCAGGTGAAATGAAACTTGTAACAAATTTATATAATGTCGATACATAAATAACACCGAATTTATGACTAGAGCAGGTTTTTTTAAGTTATACTTCTAGGATATCTTTATGACACTGATTGTGAGTCAGACAATAGAATTATTTCTAATGCCACCTATCTACCGTCAACTAAAATAAATCAAAAAAAATGTTAGTTGCAATAAAATACATCTGCAATGTTATGGATGTTTCAGATAATTCTGAATCTGAAATTAATCAACGACTAAATGAAGAAAGGTCCAAATCCCTGCTGTATTTCAATATTTTTATATCAGTAGATTCACATCCAACAGCATATTCTTCTGGATTTATTTTTATTAATTTATATGTAGAACATATTATAAATTCTGTATCGATTCCGTGAAAAAAAAATTAAATACAATCATACCTTCTATAGTGCCGAAATTTGAACCACGCCTTAATAATCAGCTCTATGGAAGACTAGGCAACCATACAAAATTTGAGGTTAGGTTTTTTAATTGTATTTCAAATACATCAAACATTTTTATCATCAACATATTTTAAATGACCTTATTCTATTTTTAGTTAAGTCACGCGAGCGTGATATATTTTATTGTCAAGGGTATTGACTTAAGACACTCTGCACTATAGCAGGTAGCGCTATAGGAGAGTTGACTGTATTTTAATAATTTTGATTCACTCATTTCTATATTATTCTAGTTTTAACTCTTTGGTATCGATTACTAAATATATTAATTATTTTACTACATTCATAACCTCATCAACAAATAATCATTCAATACCACCGAAAAATAAATTTAAAACTCATTTCATTTTAAAGATTTAATGCTATTAAATTATTTTACTAAAGATCAGATGGATTATCCAAAAGCAATTTTTTGGATAATAAAAATTGATTTCTTCTTCGAATAACTTTCGGTTTCCAAGATAAAATATGCGTTAAACTTTCAAAGGAACTGAAAAATTCTTTATATTTATAATATACTCGATAATATACTAGTCTAAATTTCGTCAGCATAAAAAAATGATAGGGAGAATAAGATTTTTAAACCACTAATGTTTTTTCATTCGACCATTCGTCGCCTCTATAAAAATATTCTCTATCTCTTTCATTTCTACTGGCAAGTCAACGTTGCCGTTGAGTTATTGCGTGAGTACCGTGGAATAACGTGGTTTCAAGTGTCAACATGTCTAGAGAAGCCCGTCGTTCTCTTTGCTAATGTTCAAATAATTCATTTTTATATGAGTTGTGGAATAACGTTATAGTGCATTCGTGGGCCACGTTATTCCATATATTCATAGTGTTCTTTGTTGTTTTGAATATAATTTTCGATTTTTAAACAGTGGGTGTATGAAAATATCTTTTTATTAATAATACGACACTGAAAAAAGTACAATTTTTGTCAGTTACCACGTTATTCAAGGCACGCATACAACTGTTTAAATAAATTGCGTATAAGGAACACTATGCAAATAAAGATACACCAATGACAATTTCAACCTTTTTCTTGACTTGAAACAATAAATTAAATTTAAATGAAAAAATAAATACCTGGGCTAACAGTTAGCGCCTCAACGAATTGCTCCTTCCATGAAGATGTGCCAATGAGTATCGAGGCATTGGCTCTCTGGACCAGTTTATCGACAGTATTCTGAAAAAATAACAACACCAAGAATTAATTTCAGACATATACCGGCGATTTAATTTGAATTGTAATGCAAACTTTTCTCATATCGCGTGCAAAAGTTGAGAAAATTAGAATTTTGATGAAATTTTCACGATACACTCACACACACACAAACGTATTAAGTTTAACATCATCGAAAGTAATAATAAATATTTTTCTAATACCGATCATATTATTTAAATTTGCAGTGATATAATTCCGCAATGTGCGTGACATGTTCAAGAGCAGGGTCCCAAAATCTAATTTACTGTTTTGTAATACATCCTGTTGAAAAAGGTTCCGGTCCCTTTATATTATTTATTTCGGCACGATTACCGCACTGAAACTTTGAAAATCCGTTGATTAATTAAAATTGATTATACACTTTCAGACTTGAAAAGTTAGTAATTAGATTAAGAGCTGTTAATTTGTATGGCGAAATATAATTTTTCAATTCAATGCGATGATAATAAAAAAAATATTATTTGGTCATTGCGAATTTCGCGCAAAGACATAATTGACAATGGATGGTGTAATTTTCATATTCGGAAATGCAAACAATACAGTTAACGAGAAAACTTTGAGTTCATGGCTGAATGAAATGAACATTTCAAAGAAAGTTGAATGCGAATTGATAATTTCATAACGGCTCCTTCCGTTTCGTTCGATTGTAAATTTGTTCTCAATATTTTTCATCGGAAAAATTCATCATAATTTAATTATAATGTGCCTACTGAGGACCCCAAGTTTTTGATTTTAGTCGAATAACACGGGCGCGATGTTTTTTCTTCCTAGTATCCGATACGATGTGTCATGTGCGAGTGAAAGGTACTAGTGACACGTGCCGCGAGAACTCAATCGACGGCGAGTGCGTCTACGCGTCACTTATGCGTCATATTAATTAGTGAAAAATCCAAAATATCGACCAAATTATAAAGCATATCATGAATAACTGTTTTTATTCTTAGAAATCGATTTAAAATTCTAAAAAGTTATATTCATCAATGATTTTCAGAGATAAACATATGCACAATGTTTATTAAAATAAGATTTTAATTATAAGTTTAATATAAAACCTCTTTTGACCTTCAAATCAAAATAGTTTTAGTAGAATCTATGTATGTCATTTTTGGTGCGCTTTTTAGAAACCAGTTTGTACTGGTTGCCGTTGAATTGTTATTGTTTTAAAGCCCTGTTAGTAATCTTTCTATTTTGTTTTTTTTTGGGCTATTTTTCTCGAATAACTCTTTTAATATAAATCCTACATGTCACAAGCTGTTTGAATTTGTCGAAAAAAGCCTAAAGAATGCAATTGTGAAAAAAAACAACAATATTGGCTTCTGTTGCCAAGTGCGCGATGCTTTTCTTGCTCGCATCCGGTACGATGTGCTGAATGCGAGTGAAACCGTTCGATTGGCACTGAGTGCACAGTCTGCGGCGGAACATCGCCGAGTGCATTTGTCGTTTACACCTCATATCCATTAGTTAAAAAATCCAAATTATGAAGCATATCATAATAATTTATTTTTACAATAACTATTTTTATTTTTAGAATAATCCATTTTTTTTAAATAATGGTGAAGTATTTATCAATATCTTGACTTGGATTGCTTGGGATCTCTATTGTTTATTATAAATAGACCCCCTTCGGACGACGCGGTTGTGTTCGAGCCATCGTGAATATGTATAATCGATATAAATGAAATACTAACCGAAATAAATCTCACTTAAGACTTAATTAAATTATTATTTTTTTCATAATACAGAAGCGGCTAGTGCGAGTCTCGCTGAAAATGGCTTCTTCATTATTTATCGCGGATAGAGCCTTAAGTCTCGGCTCTCATTACCTGCTGTTTATTATTCACTTCGGCTTTTACCCACTCGTTAATTATTTTCTTTGGGTTGTTTTGCGCAAAATTATGGCGATATCTTAATGAAAATACATCTTTATTACTCTAATAAAAAATGTGAATTATGTCATTTTGGTCGTAAAAATATTTTATATTTTATATTTCATATTTTTAAGCGATTCTAATTTTGACTTATTTTTAAATATTATTTTTAAACATTTACTGACCCTCCAGTGCATAATTTAGGGTTAAACATAATGTTATTAATGGATTTGTCGCCAAGTTTGGCAATGGGAGAGGACACTCCGGGGACGGCTCGTGATTAAGTAATGGAAACCTTTCAAGCAAGGGTTTGGATTCTGTGTACATCTAATTTAAAAAATAAAGTATGTGTACATATACATAATTTATTGTTTGCAACACAATTGCCGACGGGTTTCTTAGGATGATTAAATTACGCAAACTTTTTTTTAAGCAGAGATATGCATATATCTTTATAGTTTTCTGAGATTATTAAATCTTCATTAAAATTACCAGAGTAATTGCTATCCAAATATGCTATAAATTTGTGTGACGATGTAAGTCCAAGTTCTACACACCTCCAATGTTCTGGAGAACATTTGAAGCATTTTTACTACCATTAAAAACAATATTACGAGGTTGAAGATTCAACTTGAATTCATGGCTTGTAGTTCTTCATTAACTTAAAAAAATAGGAAATTGACGGTAGCCATAAAGACTCTGCGACTGCTTTATATACCCGAAGATGAAAAAATAATTAAAGGAAGACCTTTTGTTAACATTGAGGATATAATTGCTAAGAAAGAATTGCTGAACGAGTTAAACGCTATGCTTTAAATTACGTTCCAAAAGTTTAGAAATAGGTAAAACAAGTGAATGATGTATCTGCCAAAGATTTTAGATAACAACGGATTTTTCATACAAACCTATTTACAAGATTGTGTTTAATGCGCAGATTTTTGAATAGCGCGTATAAAAGATAATTCAGATGTATTGCTATTTTGCATTGAAATTCCCTTATAAAAGATGACACAATTGAATGATGTATTTGATGAAGACTCTAAATTGATAACGGATTTTCTAACCAAACTTACATCTGATTCTCTAATTACGCGATTTTTTTAATATTAATTTCGAATATAAATAAAATACAGTGCACTCTCGATTATCCGGGTTAATGCTGGGGAGGATGATCACGGATAGTCGAGAAACACGGATAATCCGAATCATCAATTTTTTATTTTATTTTCGGATATAATATCATATACACAGCACAAATTGTTAACATTATTTTTATATTCATTATTTATCAAGAAACACAAACAAATAATTAAAAATATATTGTTTTATCATATATAATGAACTTAAAAAATATAAAAAGTTTACTATGTATTAACGAATTAAAAAAAATCTGTTATTTTCTATTTGTTTTGAGATTTTTTATCGAGCTTTATTTCACTTCGAAATATTCTAAAGCTATTACATTATTATAGCCGCCCTTGTTCGGCGAAATCTAGCTATGTTTCAATACAATTCAATGCCTTTCATGACTAACGTAACCACTGGTATATCTTCTTTCGCTTATAGTATCGTCATTTTCTTCCTCTTGAGTAACAAGAGAAACGATATTGGGATCGTCCATGCGTTCAAAGCCTGAATCATTTAAATCATGATTGAACCACTCCTCTATGTTTTCCATATCCGCGTCTTCAAAAAAATTTAAATTTTCCAATAATCCACACATTTCAGATACAAAATTTTCTTCATTCTCTTCCGAATCCATTAAACCTGTTTCTATGTCAGGGAGAATCTTTCTCCATGACTGAACGAGTGTTGTTTTGCATTTTTTGACTAAGATTGTGCTATCCCCATGTATAGCATCCACACTGTCATTTTTTTCCAAAATTGATCAGATTTCATCATCTTCCTCGACAAGAGTTTTCAGAAGTTTTTGACGATAAAGATTTCATTGATGATAATTTTGGTCCATGGTTGAATCAGTGATAACATTAAAGTGTACTCTGTTATCATAAGTCCATCAGTTTCCATTCAATATGCTTCATTCCGGATGAGAAGGAGCATTTCATCTAATAACAAACTGCTTGTGGCAATCCCTTTATTTTTTTCAAAAAAATAATTCTAACTTCTGGGACCCATTTCTTGAACCAATCTTCGAAAATTTTCCTGTCCATCCATGCCCCTTTCTGACCATAATAATCGACGGAAGATTTTCTATTTCAGTTCCCTTAAATGATCGTGGTTTTTTTGCTTTTCCAATCACCAAAAGTTTCATTTTATGAGTTCCTGATGCATTTCCACAACGCATAACAATTATTCTTTCTTTAGACGATTTATGTCAGACTTTATGCCGGCAGGAGCGGACTTTTCTCTCATCGAAGCTAGCGTTTTTGTTGGTAAGCACTTCCAGTACAAGCCAGTTTCATCTGCATTATAAATTTGATCAGATTGCAAATTTTTTCTTTGCAAATATTCTTGAAATTTGACACAGAATTCGTCAGCAGCTTCAGCATTTGAACTGAGACGTTCTTCCTGAATCGTAAGCTGACGAATCCCGTGTCACTGTTTGAACCTCGTCATCCAGCCTGACGAGGCGTTGAAACTTTCTTTAATTTCTAGATTCTCGTGAAATGTCTTTGCTGCTTCGATGCACATTTGCCCGTGAACATTAGTTTTTTAGAACAAACGAAGTCCCGAGAGCTGACAAATATGGGCAATAAATATCGTAATTAATGGCAGTTCGACATTTCTGTATCTCCCTATACGTATTTCTTTCAAACAACGCGCATATTCAAGATCGCGATTCATTAATGCGTCTTATAATCATAATAGAAAAAAATCAATCAAAATATTTTCAGGCCCGGATAATCCGCAAACCGGATAATCCATGCACGGATAATCGAGAGTACACTGTAGTAGGATAAAATTATGCCCGAAGATTTTAGATCTTATTACACTTATTCATATCAATTTATAGTGAAGTAATGCATATTTTTACACGATTGTGTTTAATGCGCAGATTTTTGTACACCGCGTAAAAAATAAATATAACTGTATTACTATTTAGCATTGAAATTACATTACAAAAGATTATAAAATGCTGTGCCAAGTGAATGATGTGTATGATGATGACAACTTTGAAGCGGACAAAAATAATAGTATTTTTTAAACAAATCTATATTTGACACTCTTATTACGGGATTTTTTTTATATGATAATATAATTTGATTAAAAATTAATATTTGTAATCTGTATATCAAATTTACTTTGGAGTAATATATATTTTTACACGGTTTTGGTAATGCGCAGATTTTTGAATACCGCGTAAAAAGAGAAAACGGGTATATTGCTATTTTATTATTTTTATTTGATAAATAATAGATTTTGCCTAATGAAAACAATAAAATAGTAATTCAACTGAATTCTCTTTTTACGCGGTATTCAATAGTTTGGTTAAATATTAGATATTTAAGATTATTGTTTTGATAATTATTTAAATAGTCTGAAGGGATATAAAGAGAAGTCTACTTAAGAGTTGAACACTTTTCCAATCATAAAATATGAAAAATCGTTGACAGTTTCAAATTAAAGTATAAAATAAATTCCACAACCAGAGTGTGAATAAATTTTGACACCTACCCAAGGGTGGATGTAATAAAATCATAATAATCTCACATTAAATGTCGTACTTAATTTATTATGACAGATAATTACGCAAACGTGACACAACAGAGCGTAATTCGCAGGGACAATCCCAAATTCGCAATCACGTACGAATCTATTTCGGAAACGATATTATAGATTTCTTCAATAATCGCATATTTTTAGCAATGGTTGTATAATGATTAATTGCATCGTAAATCAGTGGTCTTACTACCCGATCGATTGATGGCGAGTCAATGCGGGACCGACGTTAATTCGCAGGGTCGCAATTCCGTACAGTCGTAAAATTTCACAATGCAAAGGTCACGTCGAACGTATAACCGGAAATTGTATGCAAAATATTTTGCAAATGCGAAACATGCGAGCGGAATTTCTCAAAAAAGTTAAATATTTTCGCGAATTACGATCGGATTCATGGTTTTATCAACACGGAGTCGTAAATAAGTTGTAAACATAGATCAATGGAGTATTAACACGTCGTAAATAATATTATTTAGTATGCCGTTAAATAGGTTATTGTTAAACATAATATATTTTAAATCAATATTTGATTTTGCGAGCGACCGTGCGAATATGAATCGAAGCTATCATCATCATCATCATCATCATCAGCACAAGATTCGTATTCCGTATAGATAAGAGAAAAAAGATTGAATCAATCGAGTATAATAGATTTCAAATGATATCCAACGGAGCGTAATAATGCTTGATTGAATTTGAATAGAAGGATTTTTAAGAAAATTAGTATTAAGAATTGGCATCGAATCTTTAAAAATTATTTCGCATAATATCCTAAAGAATAATTTTGGGTTTGCGTAATTTATTATTTCGCTCGGCATAGTTTAATTAAATATAAAAAAAATAATATGCAATTATTTTTTTCTTTAATATCTTTCATAGATCGAGGTTTGAAGATAATATTTTATGAGTCATCACGCTACGAATCACAATATTATACACGAAGTAGGATTTAATATTAAAACTGTATATTTAGAAGAGGAGAAAAAAAACTAAATGTACTAAATATATGATTTATAAAATTAAAAAAAAATATATATCCGATATATAGTTGGCGTCATTAAATTTAGCGAGTTTGCACGTAATTCCTGGATCAAAAAAAAATATTTTCACCAGTACCTCGACTTTACTTGACTTATAATTAGATTAAGTTAGGTTAGGTTATGCTAGGTTATGTAAAAAAATATTTTTTATGACAACCGCGTCGTCCGAAGGGGGTATCTCAGATACCTCAAGCATTTTAAGTCTAGTTATGGATGAATTCTTCATGAATATCTTGACATTTTTTTTATGATCTGGTTCATATTTTAGTCGATATTTTGGATTTTTTACCTAATCAATATGACGCTCTCGGCGATGTTTCGTTGCCGATTGAGCACACGCGCACTTGGCACATCGTACCGGATGCGAGCGAGAAAAAACATCGCGCCAGTGGCAACAACAGCAAATTTTGCAGTTTTTATTTTGCTTAATTGAGGACAATGAAGGTCAATGATTATTTATAATAATTATTCTTTAGATTTTTTTAGAAAAATACAAATACAAAAACATTTAGGGTTTATATTAAAAAGTTTATACAAAAATTTGGGGGTAACCAATATACCCCATCGGTACAGCTAGGTTAAACAAGGGATATTCACGGATATAAATATCACTGAGTCAGTGGAGCTTCGTTTGGATAAATTCTGGCTTGCAAACACGCGGGTATTAATTCGTTGCTTTAATAGCCCATCATAAAAACGGCGGTTGCAGAAGTGGACATCATACACGTTATGCTTTACGAGTATAACAATGCCAATAGTGCAGTATAAATGCTGTTAAAAATGTGGAGGAAGCTAATGGAGAATTTGTTTTGAATATTCACAAGTGCCGTGAACATAGCTTGAAAGATGCCAGCTGCTGAATCTTCGCATCTTCCGCATTTTTTCCAGACTTTTTCTCTAATGGGCTGGCTGATTTCATTGAGAATTGCTAAAAAAACTATTGGAGCATTGGAGAAATGTTATTGTTACAAATGGGAAATATTTAGTATCCTACTTATTTTTTTATTGCTTCCAAAACCCACTTTAAAAAACGACATTACTTATGGAATGACCTAATATAACATTTGTATGTATAACTCAATATTTGGTTAAAAGCAAAAAATAAATCGTCCTAGAAATAGATCCAATAGTTTATAAATGGAAACAATGACGTCAACAAACAAGAAATAACTAGCGAAATTTATTGATGCTGAAAATTTTCAGACGAGCAAATAAATTCCTTAGATAGGATACTGATGAAAGCGAAGAGTGAATAATTCTTTTATCCTCAAGGTGATTGTAGCAAGATTGATTTATTTATCAAATAAAATAATGTGTTGAAAGATTCGGCCTCCGGCTGACGAATACGCCGTACAAGCGAGTAGACAATAACGGCATCGATATTCGGGGGACAATCTCCAGACCGGTGGCATATCTCATCTGGCATTCACGTCAAGAAATAACATTTGACTAAATTGTCTTCCCCGAATGACTTTTCCGCTCGATTAGTCAGTCGGTCAGATTGCGTGATAAGCGTTCCCCGGTGCCCAACTCGGGTGAACCAGTTTCGTGGGTCGCCCCCCGGAGCCCCCGACCCAGTTCGGGGCTCCTTCGCCCTTCGCTCCTGCCTCCCCGGCCCCGCCGCCGATGACGGAGCCCCCGGTTCAACCCCGGCACGGTTGGGGAAGGCCCGATACATCACGCACCGGTTGGCGAAACGCGTTTGCCACCCCTGTTTGTTATCCTCCCTCGAACGTAATGTCTTCTACTCTGCCTTCGTGTCGTTATTCCCCCGCTCGTCAAAATTTTGTATTTCTTTATATAAGAGAAATGTTTTTCCTTTTAGCCGACGCTGTTTGCACGGATAATATTCTGCGTCGGAATTGGATCCGTGGCACACACTTGGCGGCGATGGGCTTTAAAATGAGTGCAAGATAAAATCTAATGCTTGCGTATTTGAAATGAGAATTGGAAAAATTACTTCTACCCTTAGTCGTTACGCCTAACGATTGAGCTACATCATTACGGGTGAATATGCAAAAGGATGCGTTGAGATGACTATTATATTTAAATTACACCAACATTACGCAAACAATAATGATCTAATAACACTATATAGAATAACGGACAATACATAACCTCAAATATAAACGCGATTCAAAATGGCGGCGAAAACAAATGAATATTTTTTTTATATTGAACGGCGATTAAAACCCTGCGATTGGGCCATCCGCTGTCATTCAAAACAAATGAATTGAAAATCGCCATTTTATGCAATGTTTGTTTGCAAAATCAGGGTTGCCCTCACGAAAAAATAATTGTTGAAGGTATTTTAATTCTAATTGAAATCAGGATATTGTAATAAATCAATTTTCATGATGGAATAAAGACGTAAATAATTAAAATATATGATAAATACTTGGATGATATTAATATATATTATTATATAGAATAATTGAAAATTAAAATCTATATAAGATTTATGTATGTATGCATATAGTTTGCGGTTAGAATCGCATATGGTCCGTAGAGAAGTTCCAATGCCCGCAATATAGATGTTTATGGCCTTCGCATAGTTAATCGATATACGAATATGAAATATTTCATATATTAAGCAAATATTATTATTTATTTTATTCAACAACGTCCGTGTGGTTGAGTTAATAATGTAATAACATGGAGGAAGTGGAATACCAAACATTACCGGGAATGCCGCTGCATCCCGTACCTTCCGGCGTAAATATAAATTGGCGCGGAAATTTAAAATTCCCCGAACGGAATGCGGTTTCCGTCCGTTTTATCAGCTGTAAAAACTAAAAACAGAACGTTTCGTTTTATATGCCGCGGAATATAATGGAGGTGTGGCGGTGTGGCATTCGCCTCCGGGAACAGAAGCCGCCTTCGACCTTTCGCAAAAAAGGAAGGCTCCGCTGAATGGAGAGGCTGTTGCACGACGACTAATCGCTCCACCACAATGGCAGCCCTCGCCATTGTCCGCCATTTTGCATTCTTCGCCGCCGTTACGGGCAAAAATTTACACCTCATTCAAAATGCCACGGCCCGCCATTTGTAAACATTTCGCGGGGCCGATGTATAGATTATAATTTGCAGAATGTTCAACATATAGCCGCATTGAGAATGGAAATAATTTGACATGGCATGAAAAACGGAAGCTCAAATAAAAAACGTTGAATGAAACATTCAGTTCAAGAAATTATCATTTAATTGGTGCAAAATGGAATGGCAATCAAATCTGCACGAAATTTGGAAATAATCCTAGAAGCAAATAATGTAAATTATACAATGGCATGAAGCTAAATAAATATATACGGAATCTCTTTTACACAATTTAAAAAATATATTTTAATCTGTACATTAAAATAATTACAAAAATGAAAATTTGGTTAAATATGTAAAAGAGATTAAATGAGTTAAATGATTTTTCATTCTGAATGTAAACAATTAAATTTATATACAGAATGCTGTCCCAGATAACCAAAATATATTACTAATACAGACAATCCTCCGATAGCGCCGAAATACGCTATAGAAACCCGCTTTATAGAAGACTAAGCGCACATACAAAATTTGGGGTTAGGATTTTTGTAAATTGAACGAAATCGATATGCCAAAAATTTTTCGTTTCACATATTTTAAATAACTTTGGTCTATATTTAGCAATACAAAATGGTACATGCCGCTCTATAGCAGGAAGTGCTATAGGAGGATTGACTTTAGTTACTTAATTTGGTTTCTGTTGTTATTTTTAAAAATTATGAATTGATTTAAGGTAAAGGAACAAGGATTCATTATATTAAAAATATTAATACACCCGATTAATTTTCTTTGCAATTTTATTTTATGAGATTTCACGTTTATGCGATTTTTTGTAAAGCAGCGTTTCTATTTTTGCGCGGTTTTCTCATTTTTACGCAATTATTTCTTAAAAAAATCAATGAATACTGAAAATGCACTACGTCCAGAAATATCTTTCATTAATAATGTTACTAATTCTTCAGATAACATTAAATATGAAAATATAATACAAAACGTAACCTAACCGTGCCGATGGGGACCCTAAATTTTTCTCGAATAACGCTTTTAATATAAATCCTTCATGTCACAATAATAATAAATATTATAAATAATCAGTAAAATAAAAACAAAAATATTTGCTGCTGGGCGATGTTTTTTCTCGCTCGCATCCGGTATGATTTTCGAAAGATAATTATCTTTTTTTAATACATGTTTTCTTTAAATCGATTAGAATACATAAAAGGTTTAGAAGAAATTGAATAGTTTACGTCATATTCGTTCTTTATATCGACAATTCTTTCGCTCAGCAATCTCTGGATAAGTGAAAAACATTTGCAACAAACGACGAAGTCAAAGGATTTAACCTATGATTGGATGGAATCCACAAAAGCTAATAGATACAGATACGAATGTACCCGAGTAAATACAAACATTGTGGACCAATGCAACTGAAAGCATTTTCATTCGACGTCTGAACATCAAACAATCTTTTCTCGACAAAAATATATTATGCGTAATTATATCTTAGCATCAAAATATAATAGTCCAAGTAAGCTGGTACTTCTGGATATATTGCATACGCCTGCGAATTGGTAAGGACCGAGACCATCTGCAGATCCAATTTACGATGTCAAAAGTGGCAAAAGGATGAGAGTGGAGGGGGCACAATCGAACCGTGTTGCCACATCGAAAAAAACAGTTTTACGACGCGTCGTAACAGCGTGATCCCGCCTTACAGCTGTTAACCCTCCGAGGCGGAGTGTGTTATTCGGTCGAGGGTTTCGCAAACTAGTTCAAGGGAAAGCCTTAACGATATAGCAATAAATGACTCAGGGTCGCATTGTGCAAACGTCCAGATGGTCTAATCCTATTATTTCGAGTACGTGACCCAACTGTAATGCAACAAGCGGCGCTTTGCTGATAAATGAGATTTCAATCGCGGAAGGGCGAGCGATGACGCGACCTATCTCCATTGCCATCGGTGAAAAATGTTAATGCTGCAGACGAAACGAGCAGCTATTCATCGTGTGCCATCGTGAAAACTCACTATCAACGCCCATCATTCAAGCTTTGAATCTCGCAGCATCCCCGCCGGCGACGTTGATACGCTACGTGCGTCGTTTATCTCCTCGCAATATACCAATACAATATCATGACATAATATTTCAATTTACTGAAATCAGAAACGTAGATACGTTTTCATATCGTAAAGATAATCATAAAAATATGTCTAGCTTTAGCCCCGTTCTCGTCGTGGCCGCTCCCAAAGTGCGGTCCGCGTATAAAAGTATCCAAAGCGCTTCCGCACAATGGATATAAAGGAGTGGCGTTACTATATTTATTTTACAGTGTATTTGACTACTTTTCCGCAGAGACGTGTTGCCAATGTCCCATATTGAGTAAGTTCTGTTTAAACAGAGTCTCCCCTCAGGACTCAGGACACGAGATAAGGATGAATGGTCCGATGGCACTACGGCAATAAACCCAGTAACTCTCGCGGAACACGGGTTATTTTTATTGCGAGCTACTTCTGGGAATATTAAATTTATTATACGTACAAATACGAGATTTTGAAATGTGTATTGAATACTTTACTGCTCTATTCCCCTTTATGACTGTCATAATAATGAGAAACGTCGGAATGGGCGAGTAAATCTCGCTAAAAATGCGATAGTTAGAAATCAACATGCATACTGTCAGAAAAATATTGAAACAAAATTATTATCATCAGAAAATACTGGAATATACTGAAAAGAATTAAGAAAATTATTAATTATCTAAAGATCGCTAATGAATACACGATTAAATTTATGTGTTGTTATGTCTATAGATTTCTTATCATTGAAATAATTTTA
Source organism: Philopotamus ludificatus (assembly GCA_022495035.1). NCBI lineage: Eukaryota > Metazoa > Arthropoda > Insecta > Trichoptera > Philopotamidae > Philopotamus > Philopotamus ludificatus. The sequence goes on along the minus strand of JAGXCT010036029.1, from coordinate 43,885 downwards.
TGAATTAACTTAGTTTTTATCAGACAGACTAATATTATGCAGAGATGTTCTTTTCGTTGATTATTTCAGCCATATGTTGGAATAATCAGATCAAATGAAATACAAATTAAATCAATTTTATTTACAAAATCGGAGATAAGAGGCGAAATAACTTAAGGTCTAACTAAAACTTCATTTTAAATATTTTTAGAATAAAATTAATAAGTCATCATGCTTTCTTAAAAGCATGATGACTTATTAATTTCGTCTAAACCTGCCAAATAAATCTTCAGCTAAATACTTTCCGGCAAAAACACAGTCTACTTTCAAAATTAAATTAAGTTACAAAAAGAAAAATAAAAAAATATGATATAAATACTTTTACATTAGCGTTTCATTTTTCTGCAGTTTTAATGAAAATTTGACGGCTTAGAATTAAAATAATCGTTTAAATCAGTTCGAAAACATTTCAGAATTTTTTTTCTCTTAAACTATGTTTTATGGATCTAAAGATGTAATAATCAGATGAAACAAGCAGTAGAACCTTCCCATTTAAATTTCAAAGACAGCACAGATCATTCTCACAATAAAAAACTTGAAAAATGACTCCACCAGACTTCGACTACTGCAATTTCAGTTTATATTCGACAATGCATATCTCCAATGTGGTGATATAAAAACAAAATGTACCAATATTGGAACACTATAGGAGGGATGCTCTAAAGATTTATCTGAAATAAAATACGAAGTGACTTTAAAATATTTCTATTAGTCGACTGCACCAAAGCATCTTCACTTAATCAAGCCCGATTAACACATCCTTTTCCCATTCCCTACAAATTTTCTTCAAATCTACCAAATTTGTCCTTGTACAATGTCCTACATTCCAAAAAATGTTTAAAAATATTTTTTTTATATTAGATTTTGTTGGGCTGTCAAATTTTGGTGGGTTCTCACAATTTTTGTGAGAGTATCAGTATAAACTTATTCCTGACGCGTTATTATTGATGATTATTATGATATTTGATGCTAAAATTAACTTAAATCTCAAGAATCAAAAAGTATAAAAATGCGATACTATAGTATCGCATTTTTATACTATAGTATAGTATCCCATTTTTATACTATTATATGTTTTATATTTTTATACATCTTTATACTATAGTATCGCATTTTATTATTTATAAAATATCATTTCGTCGCTAATTTACCTATTTGTATGGAATTTTTCAGCAGATTTTATTTTATTTTGGAAGAAACTTTGCCAGTTTAGAATAAAAATGCCCGTTTATGATTTTTTAATGCGCTTTTAATACAACTTTTATTTAGATTACGAAGATGCTAATCTCTGCGATGATTCTCAATGGGTTAATCAAGAATCTGACTTAATCAGGGATTTATATGAATCCTGATTTAGATGCGCTCCTTAAATTTGTTCGATTTCCACTTTGAAACTAAAATTAACATTTATATGCTAATAGCACTGAAGCATAAATTTCAGTAAAGCTTTAGTGGACTTTCCGGCAATTAAACATTTAATAAAAATTCTAAATAGGGCATACAAAATCAATATTGTGATAGGAATTCTTCGATTTTGAAAATAAACTATAAAGATTTTTAAGTAAAGACAAAACTTCCGCGCATTTTTAGGTCAAACCTCGTATACTCGAACTTTTTAGGCGTATCTGGTAAACTTTTCCGCAACAATAAAAATACGAATCTCTATTCGGCGACTTCCTGTAACCTCATTTGGTATGCCATCGTCGTAGCTTTGCAAACCTCTTGCCACGAAATATCTAAACATTCTGTCATCTCATATTCAGTCTGAATTTCAAGCGGCATATTTTTTCTATCAACTCAACCCTTTCGGCCTCTGATAACAATGAACACAAAAAAAATACTCTGCGATAAATAATGCGTCTTATATTTTTTGGAAGCGTATTATCTATTCGTCGCTTGATTCTAACGAGGGCAGTAACCCTAGTCTCCCCCCGTGCAAGTAACAAAGCACGTGTCTAAAATATTTTGCGCAGAGTTTCATACACATGCACTACTCTAATGCGCATTTTATTCGTCTCACCCCGTGTGTACATATGTGCGAGAAACCGGAACGTGAACGAATTTCCACATATATGAAAAAATAAAGGATCGAATAAATTACGTGCGATGTGACAAATCAGATTATGATAAATGTAATTAGAGGCGGCGTTGGGATTTCAATCGAATCACGAATGGAAACAACAATGGAGGAAAATATGATTGCGTGCGGAAAATAGATTCGCAGAAAACAACCGTCTCCCCCTTTGTTCTATTGTTGTAGATTTGATATGTATACAAATTTTATTTCTTGCTGCGAGGACACAAGACACGTGTGTCTTATCAATATTATAAATTCTTGTTTGTGACCCAAATTGGCTGCGCTACCAGCTGACATATCTGAGGATTAGCTCGGATACAACTACTCCCTGTGCCAACCGCCCCCGAGCCATTTTCCGTCTACCTGCCTTTTATAATTTCAGACACGCAAAAGTGATAAAACACAGACTTGACTTTATCAGCGCGGATAATAATGTCAGGCCTTCCGACACAATTAAAATAAAATTAAAGCGAAATTTTGCTTCACATGCGGCATGTTAAATTTGCGGTTGGCAACACTGAGTTCGTTCCGCCATCTTGTTTTTTCAAACATGTCCGCGCGATAAGAATAGACGCCATCTTGTTTTTCCAACAACAATGTTAATTAATAATTTTAGGTTATGTCGAATCAGTGCCGGATCGTAAGTGTTTTGTCACGCAATCCGGTATGACATGATTGTTGCCGGTCGTTAATGCCACTTGGAAATTGGTGTCATTATAGAAAATTGCAGCGCCATTAGTGAAAATATACGGTATATTCACCGACGCAATATTTATTGGACGTATACCGATCATTTACGTGTGTATGACCCATATAACTTTCTTAAATTTCCCTACTACGGGGGACCAAGATTCATTTCCATATAAAAGTGTCAGAACAGCTGAGGCATTAAACTCCGAGGAATGGTCCTGCAATTGAAATATGTCCTTACGCTCCTGATATATTTTCCCAGTTGGACCACACTTGGTCCTTGACATTATTTTAAGTATTTTACATTTCGCCGCGTAAAAACTTAATTTTTTTTCATACGCATGAGGAATCATAACGAATAATTCGTGCCTTTGTGTTGAAACATAAAAAGAAAATATGTATAATACATTTGGGATATGATAAAGGAATATGGAGATTTTTTTTAATTACGCGGGATCTAAATTCTAATGTATCTTGGCATTGGTAGCCATATTGGATGCTTATATTATTATTGGGTTACGAAAGGGTTTTACGTGTTAGATGTGCTCAACGATTTTTAACTATGAAAAAAACAACATTTTTATGATGCCTCAATCCTCGTGTTCACACGATATGGCCCTATGTGATTCTAAATGATGTGATGAGATAAAGAAAGAGATTTACTTGACTATAAAAGTATTTTTATCCTGACGTCTTATGCGAATACAAAAATTTATATTTTAAAGACTTACTAGATCATATAACATCAGATAATAATAATATGATAAACCATGCCAATTCCAAATACAAACATAATCTATAGACAAAAGCAACTGACTAGATTGTATGGATTTACTATGAAAAATATTGAGATTGAAAGGGGATTAGGATCGAAAAAAGATTTTGGATTTGGAAGAGATTAAAAAAATTGGTGGATGTTTTTAAAGAAGATTAGTCCATAGCATTGGTGCAGATGGCAATGGATAACGACAGCATTATATATTCCAATGAAAACCATGTCCATGGCCCTTCATAAGGGGAATCATGCACATGGTCACATTCCTTAGAAATGAGGGAAAGTGAATTAATAGTTAACATAAAAACACAATAATAAGTAATCGCTTCATAGCTTAAAAAAAGTCCAGAGCGTAAATGACAAAGCTCTGGGCGGTGTCTCTCTCTCACACGACTTGTCACTCGTACATTCACTCTCACTTAGCACATCGTACCGGATGTTAGCGAGTAAAAACATTGCGCCCGTGGCAATAGAAATGGTTTTAATTTTTTTTTCGCAATTAATGTAGGTTTTATATTAAAAGAGTTATTCGAGAAAAATGAAAAACTTGGAGTTGTGTATAAATTTAACAGTGTAACAATAACAAAAAAATAAATTAACGGTATTAAATAAATTTAATTTTATTGTTGAAAGAAGTAAAACAGTTTTATTTGTCTAATTCTATTGTTTCAAGTTAGGAATTTTTTTTATCACGATTATAGGTAATGTTTATTCAGAAAATATATTTTTTGCGGCCCGTTGTAGTTTTGAAATTACTAGTAAGCCCCTTCAGCTAAAAGTTAAATCCCATCCTGATAGTATTTATGGTATTTTAGCTGTTTTTACTATAGGGTTTAATAATTGAATGTTTCTTTAATATCTGAATCATGATAACATGCCTTTTACGGATAAGTATACAGTGAAACCCCCAATAACACTACTCCGAATTACACGGTTCCGACTTTAGTGTAAATAGGGGTTTTACCGTAATATATTTTTTTGTAATAATACTCGGCTTATGTATTGAATATTGAATAATATAATAACACAAAGATTTTTTTCAAATAAAATATTTTTTTTTGTACGAAAATTATTTGCACATAGAAAAAAATGGCAACACTTGTGGATTCACGCGATGCTCGTAAACTTTTAATACTGGAAATAATAGAGGTGTTTCCATGCAACCCTTGTGTACACGTCCAACCTTTCGACCCAACTTTTCCATAAGAATGTCTCGTCCCTTTTTTTAACATGGGATCCGAAACGACCTCACCCTGCCAATTCTCAATTGTATCAAATTCCTTTCGCGTGATTAATGACTTTTTTTTCTATATCGGCCAACCCTATCCCTCAAAAGGATTCTCGGTAATCCCGCAGATACAAAGGGAGCGAAAGATGGTATCTGACCATTTTACAGAATGCAATTTATACAAACAAAAACAGGGAGTAATCATGCGATAATAGGCTCGGCTGAAATGTTTCAAGTTTTGAGCTGACTTGATTATAATTAGCGCTCAGGAATGAAGTGGGAGAAAGTTTTCTCCGAGCACGCTTTTTGTTTGCCGCTCTTTTTGTTGTCGAAATTCGGGCGAAGAAAATTCATTACCTTAAATTCTTTACTCTCTTTCACCCGAAGTTGCGCTCTCATGACGTCTCCAGATTTGGGTCTTCCGAGCAGGGCTACCTTCTCCTCTTCGGTCCTTTTGTCGGGATGCTTGCCCTCAGCGATTGTGGCGAGCGTTGCTATTTCATCTGCACAACAAGAAATGAACATTAATTCAATTAAATGGATTGATACGTCGCAAGATTCGACAATAATCCATCGGATTGTATTGTATTAGTTCCGCGGCACTGTCAAAATCTGGGTCAAGATTATTGAATAAGACACACAACGGCATTTTCACATCAATCAATTTGATAACGGTATCACATTAAAAAAATACACATACGTATAGCTTAAAGTAATCAAAACACATGCAAATAATGTTCGTGCAACATTTATAAAACTGAAAAATATTACAAACCTCATAATAGCTCCAACACTTTTCTCGAATAGCACACACAGCTTTTTTAATTGTCTATATATCAGATAAATCAAACAAATGAATATTTTTTATTCAAACTCGAACGTTTTTGTAATGCGTTTGTTATCCAAAACAAATGAATATTGAATGCGCTATTTCATCGCGACCCCGGTGAGTGCGGATTCGTTATAATACGATCTTTTTTTAATTGTAAATAATTTCATAAACCAAAAACATTGAATAGAGGACATAATTTTAACACCAAATCAATTTTGGTGATCGTTTTAAGTCCCTACATGGAGAAGAAAGTTTTAAAGGAAGCAAAGTTTGCTTTGATTGGTTAAGAAAACGATAAAACTTGCATACCCCTAAATTGATTGGCAAATCGGCTAGTGCTGACGTAGAATCAGCTGAAAAATATTCAAGAGTTCCATGAAGCTTGGGACTTATTTTTCATGTATATTTCCATAAAGAAGAAGAATGCTTCTGAATTTAAAGGAGTGAAGGATCGTATAAGGCGGAAATGCATCCGCAGAAATTCCTCGTGTTATGAGAGGTTATTCTAAAAAAGATTTCCCAGTTTATTACGACGATACCGTAAGACTTGGATGACACAAAATGCATTTATGAACTGCTTCTGCAAAATAATAAAAATATTGCAAGGATATTGAAGTCCAATTTTGACCTTTCTTGGTGTTAGACAATACGCTAGGTAATCTTCTGGAATTTGAGATTCTTTGCACTGATTTTCCCGTTGATGCAGTAATCTTACTTTCGAAAAACACATCCATCATACACCCTATAAATCAAGGTCAAAAAGTCACATTCAAAGCTTGTTATTTAAGATAAACAATGCGCCACATATTCAAGAAACTGCTGTAGGTGATAGAAATGCCTTTTGGGTTTGGAGGAAACAATATAATATAATATAATCGATGAAGCATAGAATGAAATCATCCAGTCGAGTATGACGGGCGTTTGGAATAAGTTATTGAAATAATGTAAGACATTGGTCTTTAAGATATTCCCGGAGGCATCGGACGTCGATGTTAATAATATTTAGACTTAATTAAAATCACGTGGAGAACCCTTAACTAATGAAGAGCTGCTAGAAATCGCCTGCCATATCATGTCCCAAGAAAAATCATTGAAAAGGGGCCTTCTCTTTACAATCATTGCACAAAGTTGTTAGAAGAAAGCCACAAAGATCACGAGGGAGTTCTGTAAGACGTGGTTATAATGGATTATTTTACAGTTATTAGTAAATTTTGCATAATAAACGTAGAGGCCAAAAAGAAAATCCAGATGTTTTTTGCAACGTGGAACAAACTAAATGATTTGTGTTATGTATAACATTGATTTCGTTATTAACACATTGCCTACGGGGGACGTGGATTCCACGTCAAAAGCCCGTTCCCAAAATGTGTAGTGACTCCTGCTTTCGGATCTAATTATTTTTTTTACATTAACTATCCAGCAAATGTTGAAGTTCAAGTAATATAATTTTCGGCTCAATATCTTGATTAATAAAAGAATTATGATTTTTTTTGTAAAAGACGACGTTTCACCAAATTTCGGCGAATGCCCCAGCGGAAGTTTGACCGCGATTCGCTCCGTAGGCAATGTGTTAATAATAATTATTTCTTTAGATGAAGTATTTTTTCGAATATTTATTAATTTGGTCGTAATTTCTTTAGTTTAGCGTCTTGCTGTGTTTTATAATAATATACTAGAAATTAATTGCATGAATAAAAAATATTCCGTAGTTAAATATATTGAAATGTTTCGGCGTGCTGTCGTTCGACAGTGATCGAAGTCTTGTCCACCCCTGATCTATATAAACCAAATGTAAATGTCGAAACAGTTAAAGGACCCACGCAATTGATCGCCATTTTATTGAGGATATATTTTTTTTATAATGATGTGTATAAAAAAATGGTCTGCGAAATTGACCATTCGAAAAATCCGTTATCAGTCACTGTGACAGTTGATTTCTTAATCCGGCCATAAAAAAATTGACGATGCGTCATACTGAGGTTTCGGTGCCAGCTCTCCCCGGTTGGGTCAGCGCCCCCACAGCCATTACTCTGCCCACTCTGGTATGATGACTTCCACGGGAGCCTTCTCCGGCCAAGAGATAATTTTGTTAAATGGACCGGAGCCAGCGATAAACTTTATTAGTGCGTCAACCCCCCAGACCGGAGACCAGGGCCCCGAGGCAAATTTAACGGTTGAATTATATAAAAAGAGAGATTCAATGAGACCTCATCCCTAGGGAGGTGTCACCTTACTCCATTACGAGGCACGACGCTTGAGAAGATTTTCAGATTGCATTGTTTCGGGCCTATTTAACATTCTCGGATTCAAAGAGTAATTAAAGAGTATAAAGAGAGTCGCTCTGGGATCTGGCGCAATCTTTGCGACGGCACGCTTTAGATCAAAAGAATTTAATCTCAATCAGAGCAATTTCCTCTTTTTTTTATTATTCGAAGGGGAAAAAATCTAGTATTTGTTCTGTACGGGAGGAGCTAGCAGCGTTCTTTTGAGCGACCATTTAAGAAAATAACAGGCAATTAATTAAGACGTAGAACGCTTTATTATCACCGAGAGGCTTTTAGCGAAGTTTTTCGCTACCCTTGTGCATTGTCACGTATGCCGAATAAGATAAGTTTTTCATCTCTCGCCTAAACAAATAATGCGGATCAGAAATGTCGAATACATCGGATGGCACGTATTCCCAGAGTCATTATGTAAATAAAATTCTCTACTCGAGCAACACATGTCACTTTGCAAAGAGGGCGGATGACGAAATTCGGGATAACGTAAATAAATCTGAGAGCTTTCCATGTATACGCAGGGTTGACAGCGGACCCATTATCTCAAAACTTAGATATAATGGGCAGAGAAATGTACTTTGGGATGTCATGCGAGTGATTTCAAGCAGACCAATCAAACCAATGAAGATTAATTTAACATATTTTACAAACAAAAAATATTTGATTGAGTTTATCGGTTCTATTTTTGTATATTATTCAGGATAATAAATAATTATTTATGATACTTATTTTGTTTTCAAAAAAGAAAGCAGTCTAGCTCAAGAAGAGATTGCGAAACATTAAAGATAAATTATTTTTCGCACAAACAAACAAATGTCGATCGCTTATAAATCAAATATTGTGACGTTATGCGAAGAAGATTTATCATATCGTAAAGTTTCTGAAAAAAGGTATGATTTCCTGAAATGTATATTAACTGATTTAAAAAAAAATGAATGAATTATGAACTCTAAAGATTTTTATTCCGAAAATTGCGATCGGGCTTGTTGAATAATCGATTTATAATGCAAGTGATTCATTCATCAACGAGTTTTTAAGAAAAAAAAATATGCAAAATTTTTATTAAAATAAGATTTTAATTTAGGCTCAACAAAAAACATCGTTTGACCTTGAAAATTACGGATTTCCGCCTAAATAAGTATATATATAATAAATAAAATAACGAATATAACTATTGAATATATATGAATATAGATATTGATGAATAATTCATCAATATCTCGACTTGAAATGATAGGTGTCTATGATAGACCCCCTTCTGACGACTCTGTTGTTTTCAAGCCGTCGTAACGGATGGATTAAAATCGATGATGATGCTTTAAACTCATTAATGGAGTCCGATTCGCGTAAACCAATCAAGAAATTGTGACAAGACTTTAAAAGGTACGGAAAAAAATTGACAAAGAATTTTCCGAGAACTTTCTCTAACGATCTTATAAAAGCGAATAAGTATATTTTTATTATTACTGTCCAGATATGAAACGGATCCGTTTATTGTACGAATTGTTACTAGAGATGAGAAATGGGTCTTCTGCACCAATCTCAGGATAAACTACCCCAGTCTACCCCATAGAAAATATACTAGATCGTAGAAAACAACGGAAAATATTTAACAGAATATTATATGTCATCTTTCCGCTTTACCTAATATATATTTAGAGAACATGTATCCATTCTATATATAAATATATATAGAATTTATAGCTAAATCTCATGTAATATTTCGTCATTATATGATAATATTTTTTTTCGTTTAACTCTTTCAATCTCTCTTGGTTTTTTAATTAACGATTTACACAGTGAGTTATGAGATAAAATTTTTACTGCAAACGTTCATAATTATTATCCAGAATTTAGATGCTCTCAAGCATTATTTCGAACGCATCAGGGGGTGAATTAATTTTCCCAAACCCCAAGAGCCTGGGTTGTAAATTAAGTAAACCGGTCCCTGGGAAAACTCAAGTGCTCCTCGAGTCAACTTATAACGTCGGGCAACTTAACTACTCATATCATTATATTACAGAGAGACCAGGGCACCTTAAAATATTGCAATTACAGGGGTCCAAATGGCAGAGGACCGAAATTATGACAATTAAACGGTTAAATTAATCATATTCATTACAATCTCGAGAGATTTTTTTTTAATCCCCAAAATGAAATTAATTCAGCAACGAAGTTTTCAAATTAGTATTCAAATTATTTTTTTAAACGCTTCGTGCTCGGCTTTGACGCGGATTTTTAAGTGATACTCGAGTACTCTAAACGCGACCGTATATATGCGCATATGTATGGGATTTTATACAAAGCGTCAGTGTTGCCAGAGTAGTGGAACCGGACCATCTTTTCCTGGGGGTAGATTGCTACTAAATTTAATAGCCGCAAACGAGTTTATGGAAGAGCCCATGACCGCGACTAAATTGTTTGTCGCCTCCGTTGCCATTAATTATTCAACGGAGAACCTATGTAGTTCTACTCCTCGCTCCACTCTACAGCGAATATCCATTAAAATTCTCATTTTTTTTTTGGCCGAAACACCATTCGGAGCAGGCAGCTAGGACAGAGTCTGCAGCTATGTATTAATAATGCAAACAAGATTAGATGGCGGATGGATATATTGGATATTAATATATAAAAAATATTGAAAATTAGCGAGATATTTGAAAATAATGATTTCCATATAAGATGCTATCACGAAAATGCGTACTTAAATTTTGGACGGTGATTATTTGAACATATTTAATGAGCGATCAAATTTTACATGGAAAAATGTCAAAATTTTCCGATATAATAAGTCTTCAAAGCTATCTCGTGTCGCGTTTAATGAGAAAAGTTGTCTGGAAAATTTTCGACGGTAATATTTCGTCCACATGTAATATAAAAATTCGGACACATTTTTCTTTTAATGTTTATGTCGTCAGGCCGGCGAATGATATTTTCCTCCGCTTCATTGTTGAAAAACACATGGGAATTTTGTCAGATTTACTACAAGCCTGCAATAACAGTAAAAGTTATCTGATTTATGTCATAGAAACAGATAAGTGACAGTTGACAAATGGCGCGTTGCGTAATGTTTTTAACACAATTAGGCAGTGCGAGAAAAATTCGTTGCGGTGTGGACAAAAAATATATATATAAACAAAATGAAAACATCAGAATGATGGCAAATGTGTATGGCGAGCTGGTTTGCGGCTAATGAAATTGCCTGTCGCGAAATTGTTTCCATTTTCCAAGTGGCAGTAGTACGGAAAATATTACTGCACATGGAAATATTCGTAGCAATGGTAACATATACTGCATTCAATAAATTAGGTTAAACTTGTATTTTAAAATCGTGTAAAATTAATAAACAATTATTTTAACTCATATATAATATTTTTTTAACACATTTTCGTTTTTTTTTCTATACGAATTATTTTATACTCACATATGTAATTTTCCTTTATTGTCTGCAATTGTATTAAAAAAAAATAAAAAAAACAATATTCGTTCCTGTGCCCAAGCACGCGATGTTTTTTCTCGCTCGCATCCGGTATGATCCGGCGCTATGCGCTAGTGAAACCGTGAGATTGACACCTGCGACGAGAGCGGCAGGCGGCGGCGACTACTCAGTCTGAGGCAGAGCATCGCCGAGTGCGGTTGTCGTTTGCGCGCCATATTGATAAGTTAAAAAATCCAAAATATCGACCAAATTATGAAGCCGATCATGAATAACTATTTTTATTCTTAGAATATTTTTTTTTTAAAAAATAAGATATTAATGAAAAATTCATTGGCTTGAAATGCTTGGGGTCTCTGAGAGACACCTTCGGACGAGGCGGTTGTCTTCGAGCCACCGTGACGGATGGGTTAGTTCTTTCCACTCTGAATATTTTTGATCGAATCTACGATTTACTCTAATTAATTTTATTTTACGAATATATTATATTGTATTTTTTTTATAAAAAATGGAAAAAAACAAGTGATTTAATTTTTTTGCTAAAAAATCTTTTGGGCCAATACATCTGGCTCACAGTGGAAAAGTGGTGGAAAAGGTTAAATGACCTGGTTTGTTATCAACTTCAAAGTAGGTCAACATTTTCATTTAACTAAAAAAATATTTCTTATTGAAAAGAAAAAAAGAGAAATATTTGTAGATACATTAAAACTTGAAAATATCAATCAAGATTTAATTAAAAATATATGGGTTATATTAGTGTTATCTCTGACGTATCTTGGCATTGGTAGTCATAATTGAGGATTACTATAAAGTCAGACCTCGAAATTGTGATTTTACGATTGTGGTTTTTCGTCTAAGAAAAAATTAACATTATCTTGAAAAATGAAATTTAAAATTCTAATAAAAAATCCAAAACAAGATAATGATGTTTTTAAATCATCAAAGAATTATCAATAGACTTCGAGCGCATTCTTTACCGTAATCTAAAAATAAACAAAAATATGGTCATCACTTCAGACATGATTGAATCTGTTAGGTGTTTATCTTTGTTTTTGACGCCATATTTTGGGAGTGAATTATTAAATTAATAGATATTCAAAAATTGAACAGAAAATAATTGAAGACGCAAATATTACCACAAAGAATTATGTAACATGGCAATGATATCATAAGCAACAAGGATTAATCAAAATATTTTTAAAATGTATCAACAAAGACTTAAAATTAAAACCATTATATTTTTCTTTAAAGAGAATTATTTTTTTTATTTCAGTCTGCAAATTTATGTAATTATATGATATATCTTTGATTAATCAAAAATAATATGTGTTATCATATAAAAATCATGTTGTTATATATAGACAGATAATTAATTATCTATTTTATATTGAAATCAATCGCAGATTTAAGATAAAAAAAATATCTAACATTCCTTGCAAAGATTTGCAAATGAATGATTGATCAATTTTAGATTTAAATATTAAAAATGACGATAAATTTCATGAAAATAATCTCATATAAACTCATTGTCTACGGAGGACGTAGATTCCACGCCACGTTTTTGTGTATGTCCGGGGCGCGCATATCACACGCTATCACACGTTTTGTTTTTCAATTATTTTTGGTAAGATACTTGATAGTTGTAGCAATACAAAAAAACAATTTCAGACCTTGAGGAGATTTTCGGAAAATGCTTTTAGTTCTTTAACAAGAAGAAATGTGTTAAAGAAGAAGAAATTACTGACTTTTGTCAAAAATCGTTTAATGTTTAATATTTACTGGAAAACGTACACCATTTAAAAAAATATTTATTTATTACACTGTTAAATATTTTCATATCGGTAGGATATTTAGGTTTATTTTTGATGAATAAATTCTTACTGACGTCATATCGTAATTGTTATCTTTTATTTATGACGTTACTCAACATTTGGAGCTATAAAAGCAGTTGTGGATAATAAAAATTATGGCCTATCCCAGTGAACCAAAGGCTAATGACCTTGAAATTTCATACACTAGCCTTTTATATAAATAAAAGTTATTAATGTTTTTTGAAAAAAAACGACGTTTCACCAAATTTCGCTTTGATTTACCCCATACGCAAAGTGTTTATTTGTTAATAAAAATTTGAACTGGAATATAACAAAAAATTGGTTTAATAAAACCGCAAATTTTAAAGACGTAATATACGGATAAAAATTACATTAATTTTTTTGTTTATTATATACGAATTAAATAAAATATAAGTGAAAACATTAAGTGGTCATTAATCATTTGTATTAATAATACATTGACAAATTTAATGGAATATCCATTAAATAAAGTCAATAATTGAGGTCAATGTTTACGAATGCAGAATAATTGCCTTTCATTATGAAGATTAATACGAAAAAAAATAATATTTATTATAGCATTAGGTGTAGTATTCTATTATTGGTTTAAATATACGAGTTATTTCATCTTGAAATACCCTAAAGTTTAGACTGAAATACAACGACAAATTTAATAACGCAAAAGAACCGAGCGAATTGGAATTCAGTCCCCGACACAATGCAAGCAGAGCTACAAACATTTTTATTGCAATTTCCTCTGAGTGCGGATATTTTATTTCAGTGCCTCTTAAATTTTGGAATATTTTCGTATCATTAATCAGAGGGGGCGAACGTCGTGTTAACACATTCTTAATTAAACACGTGCCTCCAATACCATATCAGGAATAATAATCAAGAAATGTTGATACGTTACATTACGTTGCTCAACGTGTTAACGCGCAGACGAGCTAATTGTGTTATGAACGAATAAGTGCCGGGATTTCATCCGGCCGAGAAATATTATCCTGGGGAATACGAACATCTACAGGATGTATTAAAATTAATTTAAATAAAAATGAAAATGTTAAAAAAATATAATGCATGTGTCAACTGAAAATTAAAAGAAAATTTATTTGTTATAATTATATTTACATGTGATTTAATTTTTCCACGCGTGGCGGTTTAGTGGGTTAAATATTTAGGGTTCTGCGGAAGATTAAACATTAAAAAAAAGTATATTTCAATAGTGACTTAGAGAGTAGTAGAGTACAAAAGAGTATAGACGGCGCGGGACTCTCTGAGTCGCAACGCAACCTAGCGAGACCTTCCCCCACCCCGCTGCCGCCCCGCATCTATCCAATACACGACACTAGTAGCGCTGACAAGACGGCAGTTTTGCTCTACACCGCGCGGAGTAACACTAAATATAAATTGAATTTATATTTTCTTATATATAATACATAATCAATAGACATATTTTTCACATATTCACATATTTTTGGCTACCTTTTTTTATTTTAGGCGTATGCTATAATAAATATAATAATACGATATAAATTAATTGCATTAATGAGGTTTACAACAATTATATTGTCCACCATCTATGAAAGATTTGGGGAAAGCATGATAAATCGTAAACCGCGTTTTTTAAAGACGTTTTTACATCAGTTTCTGCTGTCGAGCAAACAGGTAAAATTTTTATATCATTTTTAAGCTCTATTTGTATCTATACTTTCTATTTTTTTATGCTTAATAAAACGCCAAGGTAGGAGATTGAGGAGACCCATTTACGATTTATGCTATTTTTATTCGATAAAGGATTGAAGCTAAAATATGCTACCGAGACCATCTGCAAAATTTATGGATACGTCATAAAACTTCGAAAATATTATAGGTTTTAAAAATGTCATATATGACAAACAAAGATATATCTCTAAAACTCAAGGATACCGCTTTAAATTTATTGGTGGAATGCAACCCTTACAAAACAATAAAGGAATTTTCACTAGATCTCGACTGTCCCTGGTAAACAGTAAAATACCATTTAAAAAGGATCGGTAAAAAAATAGTATCTATTTGTCGCTCTTGTCTCGGTATGAAACCTTTCCGTTTTATAGAAGAATTGTTACTAGAGATGAAAAGTGGGTGGTGTACAATAAGTAAAAGAGAAAAAAATATGACTTTCTTTAAATCAAGTACCAGTTTCAACCCCTCAAACAGTATTAACATTGGAAACGATACTTCTTTGCGTTTGTCGAGATATTTTTAGCGTAATTTATTAGGAATTATTAAAACCTGGACAAAGCGTTAAACCCAAAGTTCATCCATCATCCTATCCACCAGATTAAGCCTTCAGATTATAAGCTTTTTAATTGTCAAGTGTCAGTGTGTCACACATATTGGCCTATAAGACTTTTTAGCAAAACAATTAAGCATATTTTATTATATTTATTTATAAAAGAATGTCATTTATTAAATAAGATATCAGATCAAAACCTATAATTGTTTCTTGTTTATTTTATCAATGATTTTTTTGAATATTCGTAAAATACAATTAATGAGAATAGAACGTAGATTCGACCAAAAATATCTAGAGTGGAAAAGGTTAAATCTTTGGCACATTCACTAAAAAATAGACGAAGACACTTGGATTCATATTTTTATGAAAAAACTCAATAATTTTACAAGAGAGGTATCGAAACATTAGCTTAACTATGCAGAAAGATTATAGAGAACAATGGAAATTCAAATGTCCAAAAAAAATTGGCAATAAATGCTGTTAATAAATATTATATTCAATCACGAATGATTTAAAAGAAAAATGTTATTATTAGTTTGAGAAATATAAATAATAACTGAAAATATTATTTCATACAGGTTCTCTGTTCTTCATCGCTTCAAAAGTTATCTTGGTCATAACAATTAGATCCGTATAAATAGTAAATTTAATGTTTCATCTCATCCAAAGTTCTTTAATTTATATTTATTTTTTTGGGATTTGCAGGGTTTCAGCTGTCGCTATCGTCACCCATTTGCTGAATTGTCGTTTCACTATTTCAATATTTAGATTATTTAAAAAACCACGCTTTTCCGGAAAAGCCGAACTTTTGAATTACACGTTTCACGCTAAGTGCAAAAGCTTTCGCACTAATCCGGCAGCCGGCCGTTAAACGCTTTAGTAAATTTTGTATCAACCAAAACCAGCTTTTTAAGCTGCGGCGCATACACAGGATGATTCAGCATATACTTTTATGTGTGCATTAATTTTATATATAATTAAACAGCAGTGTTCGGAGGCTTTCAGCCGTGCACATTTTTGCGGCACGGGATGTATTGAATATTAAGTGCTCTCATCAATCTTGAGAGTCCTGGCCTTTCGTCCATTATCGAGGATATGTTAAATTACACACTGGTGTCGGATTAATGAAATAATTTGAACTATCCCCGGGTTGACGAAGGTTGACAAGAGACTGAGCTAATTAAGACAAGATTAAAGACAATGCTTGTGGCATGTGTGAGTCGGAGATGGAACTCGGGAGGGGGGATGGGGTTGATATTAAATTGCGCGATGATATTGTCATAGTTATTTGAGACTTGATGACAAAAGAGCCGCTTTGAAAATATTTACTGACACGGAAGAACGCTACGTTATTATCTTTCAGCGAATAGCCGCCATTGTTTCAGCGCGATTTATCTAAGGATTCTTGAAATATCAGCGAGATTAATATCGAATACAAGTTTTCGAATTGAATAACGTATAACGCGACAGCTGCGCAGTATTGCCGTCACACGGCGCAATGTAGCCCCAGAGCGTTCACAGATCCTGGCGGATAACGTATAAAATTTCAATTTATGCAAATTGAGATTTTAAATATTGTTATGTATTTTAAGCGCGCTGAATTTCTTATGTAGCCGACGGAAGAACCCTCGTAAAAACCACGGCAATTTCGAACCGCGAAGAATTTCAAGAATTTTTCCTCCGTCACGCCAGTTTCACCTCAGACGCGTGAAAATTACGACACGTTTCATCTAATGCCGTAATTGTAAATATAAAATAAAATATTAAACTTTTATAAAAATAAAAAAGTTTTATGCCATCAACTTTCGCTCAGCGGTGTGCGCTAGTTTAGAATTTTCATGAGAAAATTAGTTTAGATGAAATATTGGATAACCCAAAAATGTCGCACATTTTATTGTTATAAACTATACATGTTAAGGGCATAAAATTTCTACATATTTTTATCAAAATATGGATGGAATTTTTATCCAAAAATAACACACTTTGATGCCTAAGGACAATGTTTTATAGTTTTGTAACGTTCAGGAAAAGGGGTTAGTTTTGCTATGTGATGATCAGCTCATATTAATGGAATTTCCATTAGCCCGAATATGTTTATAGAAGGAGTTCGCTTCTATAAAAAATCCTAAAAATGGGGTACTACTTCTTCAGCTTGGGATTTATTCAGTTGTGTGATCCGATCGACACATGCAATTTATTTATATGACGAGGATGGATAGATGGCATAACAGAAAATCCAAAACTTACATTTTAGTCCAATATCATATAAAAAATCCTTGAATTCATAGTTTACTTTCTAGGACACTTATCCAGCTACTAACTTAGCTGAGTCGCGGTTAACTTACATTATCGAAATAATATGTATGTTACCTACAAGGTCATGACACTGATTAATGGATTACGACAAATGAAGGCGTATCTCTCATTACTGTCTTCCAGAATCTATTCCATGTAGAGATATCAGCTAAGATATGAGTTTAAGAATAATAGTAATATTAGAACGCGACAGTCTTTCAGGACAAAAAGCAGAGCACTTTGTTATTGGGCTAGAATCTAAGACGAAGCTAATATCCTGTACTCTTCGATGATGTAATATTTATATAAGTAAATCAGTGAGAGATCAGTCCAGAGCACATTCGTCATATCTTATAAAAAAAAATGATTCTACGTTAGTTTATAATAGTTATGATAGAGAAGAGATTAATTTTCAACTAATTAAAAAAAACTGATTTTCAACCAATTACTTTTAAAATCAATGAAACAAAACAAACATGAGATTTTAATTGTATTAAAGATACTCTTGAGGATGTCTCTCTCTATTAAATATTTTCAGGAATGAGAGTGAGTGATTTTTCTTCGGCAAAGAACAGCAATAATCATTTATCATCAAGAGGCATCGTTAAATTTCATTGAAATAAAAAAAAAATTATCACTTCTTTATCTATGACAATAATTTTTATCTGTGAAAACGATTTTATCTTGATTTAAAAAATAATTAATTAATAAATGTCATTTTAAATTCTAGATGCAACCAAAATTCAAAACAAGCTGCAATTAATAATGTAGCATACGTAGTACTTTAATTAGGATATAACAAAATAATATATTTTTTATTAATTCCAAACAAGTTTTCTCTTTTATATATCGAATTACCCTAAGCAATACAACAACAAAAATATCTCATGAAGAAAACGAAAACGTAATCCCTTCGATATATTTTCTTTGGGGATATTTGTTACTGAAAACACGTAATCCGGTTTGACGACATACGCACATACGAATATTACGACATTGAAAAAAATTACGACACTCGGATTATCACGGAATTAAGACATAAATTATTTGAATGAATTATTAATCGCAGCATTAACGGCATTTAGTGTTAATCTTCAAGAATGTTTCCAGTGCGAAATTTAAATTTTCCATGAAACTTTAGGCGAATTTTAATATGCAGTAATCAGTTGAGAACTAATTCTGAAGTTTCAGTTGCGTAAGCTCATGAATTTTAGATATACAATAAACTTGACGGCTCTGATCTGAATTAAGTTTAGTGTGTACACCGAACGTAATATATTATACTGAGATTGATAACCTAAGCGTTTTGGGTTACGGCTAATAAACTGCGATGATAAACTGTTTGGAATTCGGAAGTTTTCCTTTAAAATTATGCGGGGATTTGCGCATGTGAGCGTGTCGGGATTATTCTATGCTTAAAAATCTATTAAGAGTAACGCTCGTATAATTTTAAATTACGATTTGATATATGGTCATTATATTGTGCGTTAAGTTCTTTGTTCTATACGAACTGATTGCGTCGGTAACACAGGAATCTATATGTTATTTTTTTATTATTGTTCATTATTTTTGCGCAAATGCGAAAATAATAAAATTAAAACGATGATATTGAATAATTCATCCGGCCAAATGCCCACGCGGAGCGATATTAAAATTTGAAACATTCCACCGCGACGCTCAGTGTTGCCAGCAATGAAAACACAGAAGAACTGCTCCAATTTACGACCGAATTATTTCGAAAATGTGTCAAAGGCAGGATCGCGGATGGCCACACCGGAACCGCGGAACACTGCCGGAACAAAATGTATTCCATACGTGACCTTGTTAAATCCGGATGAAGCGAGCACGCAAAAAAAAAACAATAACCGGTCGCTCCTACCCCATGAATATAAATTGCAGCTATCGTGTCAAAAACAGGAATGAATCTCAACATGATTTATGAAAACGTACCACCGAACAGGACAATTCTATAGCAGAGAGATTCTATAGGTACTCATATTGACCTGCCCGAATGTACCGTGCATTGTACGAGCATTTTATTTTAATACAAACAGCCCATTAAACTTTTTGTTTGAACATGAATTGGGGTAACTTTGCTCAATGGGGGTAAATTTGCTCCGATGTTTATATTTGCATATTACTGCAATGTATAATCTTTAAATATATTATAATTTTATTAAAAATATTAAACAGTCATTACATATGATGATAATAATAATAACGTATAACATTCTCATTTGCAGTTTAATTTTAGATAAGCGAAAATTAAATCTTATGATAAAGAGATGTTTAACGGCTTATAAATTGTTTAAAGATATTTTTGTATGAAACTACTAACAATTTCACGATTTGTTACGTCCTGGTATTCATTGACGCATAAGAATATGATTTTATGTCATAATAGTCAATGATAAATGTAAACAAAGTGAATAAATTTATCAACTAATCAGAACAGCATTTTCTCATACGATCCCGGCCTAGAACGAGCTTCAAAATTCAGCTGCAGCATCCCCCAAGCAAATCGAGGAAAAATATATCTTATAAATTAATATATAAGAGTCTATTGATCATATGTTATGAGTAGAGCAAGTGCGTCGTTTGCTCGTCAGCGCTACCAGCGTCGTGTATTGGATGGATGCGGGATGGCAGCGAGGTGGAGGGGGGGTCTTATCGCTAAGCACTGTGTTGCCCATATGAGTAGTCTCTTGCTGTCCATACATCCATCCATACTTTTGAAATATGCTTTTTTACAGTTATAATCCTCCGCAGCACCCCTAATTATTTATCTACGATTCTCCACTAGTTATGTGTCAAAGTAAGACGCTCTAAAGAAAAAAAATCGATATTTTTCATTATTATGTACTACGTTGAACAAGGACAGGGCAATTAGGAATGCTTCGAAACCAATCTGAAGTATATTATTAGAGAACTGCATTTAGAAGTCTCGTGAAGTAAAGTAAATTTCGTTAATTTTTGTAATCTAAATATATAAATTTAAATTTAACTTGTTTGAGTAAGACAGGAAGCATTGTGTGTGCTGAAAAAATCCCGAAAATCAATTGCACACAGTAAATTGTCAAGCATTCGATCTATACCGTGATATAGGAATGCATTAAAGGGTTCAAATTTGGCCCTATATAAATAAAGACCATTATTCTTTATTTATTTATTTCACGATGAAGGAATTACGTGACAGAAAAAATCCAAATTTCATGAATATATTAAAGATGTGGAGGTGATGGGATGTATTACTCACAATCATCCCTTGGCCAGTGTCATAAAAAATGCAAAGAACTCAGCAGAATTTGCTGAAAGGTCAATCTATCCGAACTTAGATTAGCCTTAGAAGCCAACTGATTTAATTAATTAAAAATAAAAATGCAAAATATGTTATTTTCACATTGAAAGACAATTTACCGTTGACCCGATTTTGATGTCAGATGATGAAGTCAACCCCGTTCTACATTTTTCGTTAAAATAATTTAATGACATCATGTCATTAAATTGGCCTTCAGACAGAGCTAGATGTAAATCTAATTGAAAATTTCTTGAGCAATTTAGAAAAAAGTCAGAAAAAATTAAACAATGTGCAAAGTATTAATATATATTTTGAAATTCATTTTTATTTTGAAAATTCGGTAAAAAATAATTTATCCTTCATAAAATTAAATTAACCTTAAAAAAATATGAAACAGACGCATATTTTAACATTTTTAAATTATTTTTATATTAATATCCGGATATGTGCTAATTATTCCGAAGATAAAAAACATGAAAGGGCAACGTTTTGTTCGGCTCGAAAACAACCGAGTCGTCCGAAGGGGTCTATCAGAGACCCCAAGCATTTCAAGTCACGATATTGATGAATTATTCATCAATGAATAGTTTGTTTTTTTTTGTTTCGCAATTGCAGACTATAACGGACGATGCTTATTTATAATATTTATTCATTAGACTTTTTAGACAAATACAAAACGTTTATGACATATAAGATTTACATATATTAAAAAAAGTTATTCGAGAAAAATCTTGGGGTACCCAATATCGGAACGCCTAAGTTAACATTGGAGCGACAAGACAGAATTGATGAAGGAGCTAAGCCGATAATTACATCCCTGAAGTGCTTCGAAGATTAGAAAAAGCATTAGCTATTGTAAATATGACGTATCTAATTTGGATAAAATTAATACCCACATAATAAATCCGAGATTTAATGAGATTATCATTTTTATTGTAAGGATCACCGCTAACAAATACGTTCTTATTTTTTTTTATCATTATTATGTACGTTTCGTAATGCGTCGTCGCGTGAATAAAATAATAATTCTGACCTTAAATTTAACGTGTAAAAAATCGAGAATTTTTCATCCCAGGCGTCGTGAATGAAATGAGATTAGAGGCGCCGGATTGAAAATTTATGAGCGACGATTCAAACGAAAATTTGAATTATCTCGAGGAGGAATAATGATAATAATATAAGAGCCCGACGGTAAAAAAAAATAAAACGAGACGTACACACAGTGCATTGAAATTATTCAAATATACCTGGCCTCGTTTTCAATAAGCCAACGTCTCGGGCATTCCCGAGAGCCGGGGAAAAACTTTATCGCATGAAAATGACAAATTTGACAAACTAGACGATTCGTTTTATTAATTTTATTAGACCCCCGTCGGCGACGTTAAAGTTTTAATGCGAATATTCAGATAGTGGCCCGTAATTCAGTTATGTTATTAAGGTCATAGAGGGTTGCCGGTAGCACAGTAAGGGCGTTAACATTCCGAAAACGTTTTCAAGTTTTCGGCATAATTAAATTGACGTTTTCTTGTTATATATGTAGCGGTCAATCGATCGCGGACGGATGCCACTTCGCATTCGCAATGGGGGAGAATCAATTTTTCATCGTGGCAACACTCAATTCCGCGCGCGGTTTCAAACAAATTATGCGATAAAACGTTACTTAACCGCAAAAACGTAAATTAGCTCGAATTCCAATCGCGTTAATGCTCCGTCGATATCTAACAAATGCGAAACCTAATTCCGGAACGATTTTTCAGTCCAATTAATTACCGGATCATTTGCGCCGCCGATCGTTCGAGTGTTGTACTGTTGAAAAATAATTAATTAAATCCGCGGCCATGCACGTAATCAATCTTAATCGCCGATTTGCGTCGATAAATAGGAAGTTAAAATTGAAAATCGACCGTCTTTTAATTCTGCAATGTACGACATTGGCATAATCAATTGGCTGGAATGTAAATAATGACTCGATAGTTTAGTAAACAAGCCGTTTCCTATTAATTGCTGCATTCGGTACGCACGGTCTGCCATTAGCCGGTATACCTAAGCTGACCATACGTCCCCTTTAAACAGGACTGTCCCAAATTATCTAGCCTGTTGACGACTTGTTAATACATCTCACACATTATAAGTCAACTAGAAAAAATTGTTCTTTAGAAATATATAAGATCACTTAAAATATTTATTTTCACGTGTTTAAATTACATTAAAAGTTCAATTCAATGTAAATATGTCAGTAAAATTTGTGTAAAATTGATTTCTTTAATTAACAGATTAAAAGGATGTTCGTATACCTTGAAGTTATCGAGATAAAAGATTCTCTAAATTATAATATAAGTGACATTTTACCCATCGAAACCCAATGGTTATTTTTTGTAAACCGTTAAGAAAAGAAAAAGATCTAATAAACATACTTAAGGAGGCATCCGGTAAAAGGTTAACAAAACTTAAATTTATACTTAATGAGACAAATCTTTTTTACAGAACATTAAACAAACTTTTTAATCCATCTGTAGTTGGAAGAAAATGCATTTTCCAAATCAATGAAGCATTATGCTTATTAAAAAAAATTACCACTATTTTTACGACCCAATGTTCAGAGAATTAACAATCAAATATTAAAAGTAGACACTCTTCAGCTTTCATTTGACCCAAAAATCAAGAACTTGGTAATGCTGCCACACAATTAACAGTGTAGATGCAGAACGCTTCTTTAGTTGTCACCGATCGTCGTAATATCAGGTTATTCGGAAAGTAATTTCGTTTTTTTAATAAAAATGAAAGACGATTTTCTTATAGTTAATAAATATTTTATTGAATTATATATTGTTCATTCTGGTCCAATACCATTTGCCATCTATCTGGCAGTAGCATGATTCCACGCTCATAAATTTTTTATTCTTTGTTGGCTAAAAACTGATCCAGGTGATTTTTGACCACCTCATTTGAAGTAAAGGTTCTACCGTTTAAAAAAAATTGTAGAGACCGGAAAAAAAAATAATCAGAAGGTGCGAGATTTGTAGAATATGGTGGTTGTGACTGTATATTTCATCCAAGCTATAAAAGCTTTTGGCGAGTTAATAAACTCGTATGAAGTCTCGCATTATCTTGCGTGGAACACTACACCTCTTCTATTGATCAATTCTGACCTTTTTTATTTAAGTGAATCATTCAATTTGTCCAGCTGATGACAGTACTCTTCAGAATTGATCGTCGTGTTATCACCAAAAAGATAGCATCACCTTATTTGATAATTATCGGCTTTCAAAGTGTTTTAACCCGGTTCATCTTTTTTACTCCATGATCTCTTGCGTTTAACATTGTTCAAGACAACCTATTTCTCGTCCCCAGTGATGATGCGCTTCAAAAATAGATCATTTTCTTGACGTTTTGAGAAGCAAATCACAGACGTCAATGCGACGGCACAAATTTCTTTCCGTAAGAACATGAGGAGCCCATATGTCGAGCTTTAAGATAAAAACCAGGCTTTTCAAATGATCATAAACGGTCGAATTCGATAAATCGAATCTCTCAGTAATCTCACAAGTTGTTATTCATCGGTTTGCATCAATTAATGCCTTTGTTGTGTCTTCATCAGCTTTTATTAGCCTTTCAGAGCGTGGTGCATCTTCAACATCAAAATTTCTGGATCGAAATTTGGCAAACCAGTTTTTGTACTAGCAATCTGCCAATACATCCTTTCCATACACATCGGATAAATATTCTCTTACTTGAACAGCATTTATATCTTTTCGATAGTAAAAAGGTAAAATATTCCGAAAATTCACTTTCCATATTTGAAAGGGTACCAACCAAAAACTACTGCGTAGAATCAATCGGACTTTTTCACAAGCAAGCCTTGCTATATCAGCTGTCAAAATATATAATGATTATGCGGCTTAAGTGTGAAGTTGACTGTGAAAAACGACAATTGAGTCCTATGTTGGAAAAATGTATGCTTTATAGTAAATTATGTATATATTCAACCTTTTAACATGAATATATGACTAAGAAATAAACGCTAAATAGATGCTAAAATAAGTCTTAAAAATTGTAAATGTCCCGTTTTGAGGTGAAAAATAAATGGTCACCTTAGGTATACCGTATCCAGGTCATTCCGTACTTGCATTCTCCGATGGTAAGTGCGACGCCGAAGCTAGATTAAAGCGACCGAGCCTATCAATATACGCCAGCTTTCCAATTTATGTTTCCTAATTCAATTTGTGTAACCGGCTTAAGATACGTAAGCCTATAACTCATCGCCCTACTGGATGCGGACATCGGAGGATCAATCGATTATATAAAAAAAAAACCGTTTTGTTTATCTGTACTCGCGTGTGATATACGGCCGTAGAGCGTTTGTTTCAGATAGATTTATGATGCGGATTACGACGGAGCAATTTGGCGTTAGCGCTAATTGAGTGCGAGCTTACGGGATGAGTATGGCAATAATTTACTGGGTGTATTATTTACAAATCCAGATCATGGTGTTCGTGGCTATTCCGCCATACAGATTGCATTAAATTTCGCATTAAGTCGAGAAGCTTCTCGCAGACTGCTGGCATTATAATAATTAACCGATGCAGTTGGCCATGGTAGCCATTTTGAAATATGTATAAGTAAAATGGCCGCCGTTGTGCATTGATCGATTGATGTTTTTGATGTTATCTATAGTTATAATTAGAGTTGACACAAACTGTGTGATGTTGCACAATCAATAGACCTTGGTGCATTACAGCTTCAAGCTCTAATGATTTCGCATGGATTTGAGTATGTAATGACAAAAAATATCATTATTTTGATAC
This sequence comes from Philopotamus ludificatus, assembly GCA_022495035.1. Lineage (NCBI taxonomy): Eukaryota > Metazoa > Arthropoda > Insecta > Trichoptera > Philopotamidae > Philopotamus > Philopotamus ludificatus. The sequence goes on along the minus strand of JAGXCT010036029.1, from coordinate 18,021 downwards.
AAATTCGGTCAATTGATTGTAAGTATTACAATTAATATTTACAATCAAGTGTATGGAAGATTAAATCGATGAGTTGTTACGAAAGCTTCGGAATTTGTCTTTGCTAACGTGGATATTATTTCGATAATGTAAGTTAACCGCGACTGAGCTAAGTTAATAGTCGGATAGATGTCCGACGAAAAATATGAATTCATGGAATTCTTTATTACACTGGTCAGGAGGTATTTAAGTGGAAGAGTCGCATGTTTTATAAAATAATTATGTAGGTAGTTTTGCATGTTAGAATTAATTTATTTAATGCCATCAATCCTTCTTTAAATATATTATAAAATAAATAATATATAAATTAAAATCCAACGGAAATAATATTAAACTTAACCAGTGTCATAATTTGACACTGGGGGGAATGTAAATGTGAGAGACTCATTCATTACCTTTACATCTTTAGAATATTTATATGAGTGAATGAATAAATTAATAAATAGTCGTTACTTTATTGGCCAACATCACACCGAAAATTACATATTAGGTTATCCGGAAATTCATGACGTATTAATGATGGTCCTTTTGGATCCTGATTTATGATGTGTTCGTCCACTTCTCATCACATGTTTTATGTTTGTAATATACGAGACGTTGGAAGATGGTTTAGGAATTTTGATCAGGAAGTTTTTACTATAAAAATAGCGTTAGAAGTGGAAGATAGAAAATTATGGATGGATGTAAAGCTGAAGCAAACCCCACTACAACTGTTTAATAAATTAGTGAAGATCTAGGATACTCAAGCTCATGTGTGCATAAACACATGAAAAAAAATGGCAAGGTGTGAAAGTGAATATTTCAATGCAAAACTGACAAAATTTTATGAAAAAGGGTTCAAAAACTTATCAATAATTTAACAAAATTATATCAATATAATAAAATAAAGATTTTCTGGATAATTACTTCTTTCATTAATAATACGACATTACATTCCGGATAAACTAATATATTAGAGATACCGAAAAGTAAACCATTTTAACTTAAAATCCGACAGGAGACGAAATAACGCATACTCTAATAATGTAATATGACATCATGACATATGCAACATCTGCAACTCATTTGACGGGGGTAAGATTTAAGGAATGTAAAGATTTAAAAGACTGAACCTACGGCCGTTGTATTTCGATCGTCATGAAAAAGAATATTATTTTTTTTTAATTAATTCTATTTTATAATTAAATTATATAATTTATTAAAAAAAAAATCCATTTTTATATGAAAAAAATCAATAAATTGGTAGATAATGATGGACTTAAATAGATAATGATGGATTAAAATATTAAATAAAAAGTGTAATCCATCCATCACGGCGGCTCAAAAACAACCGCGTCGTCCGAAGGGGGTCTCTCAGATACCGCAATCATCGATATTGTCAAGATATTAATGAAGAATTCATCAATATCATCATTTGCCATTTTTTTAAAAAATAGATTATTCTAAGAATAACAATAGTTCTGATATGCTTCATAATTTGGTCGACATTTTGGATTATTTTAATAATCAATATGACGCGTAAATGACAACGCTCTCGGCGATGTCTCGCCACGGACTAAACTCTCGCAACTCGTGTCACTCGCACTCGACACATCGTACTGGATGCGAGCGAGATAAAACATCGCGCCCGTAACAACAGAAGCAAATATTTTTATTTTATTTTTTTTTGCAATTGCAGACAATAAAGGACAATGATTATTTATAATAAGTATTGTTTAGACTTTCATAAACAGTTAAAACAAGTTAATGATATGTAGGATTTATATTAATAGCCAATAGGTTAAGTTGATTTATCAATTATAACTTTTTTCAGTACTTCTAATAACAAAAGCGAAGTTTAGATTCAAAAAGTTTCAGCCGCATACCTCTTGTTTTGCATTAAATCTGAAACAACTACATTATACAGATTTTGAGTAGTCTCTGCTGTTTTAAATAAAGATAAAACATTTATATTATGTTATCAAATCTAAATGCGTACATCTATAGAAATTCCAAGTTTTATATACATATTTATATCTTTTATCCTTGGTGAATCAGCGCGGGAACTGTTGTGTCGGAATTTCAAATATCCGGAAACACACATTGAAAATTTATCACATTATAAATAAACTGATGCTGGCAAAGAATTAATCTGCCTTTTGTTTCCAATAAAAAAAAATCCCAGAAACTAGCGTTAAATTTAGATTATAAATGAAATCGTGTGACGACGATGTTTGACTTACGATGTTATATCATCCAATGTAAATTTGTTTAGTATAATTTCCAATATATTGGCAATAACCGCAGAATCCGGGGGCGCGACGGAGGCTTCCCTCGAATCATCCATCACACACACATCCGAGACCGGAAGTGCCAAAGCGGGGAGCGGCACACGCGCGCAAGTGCAAAACTTTAATAAACACCAGCGATTATATTTATCCAAACAATGGGTTTCGGAATACTCGGCAGAGCATAACCTTGATGAAGCCAGATGGCAGAGCAAAGTGGCCGACTTCGCAAAACTTATATTTCGCCAAAGACCGCAAATCCAATAACGCGAACGCTAACCCCCGCGCATCGCCTCCCCCCATTCGCCCATATAATTGCGAGTGTTAACCCGTTATTAAAACAATTTCGCCAAATTGAAAAGGATATACACATACATATTTAATTTCGGCCGCATTTTACTACGTTGTCCCAGGAATTAATTCATAAATTCTAAGGATAATCTAAATAAATATACGTTTAGAATATAATTTATAATAGATTATGTGCGGACGATTCTGGATTCATAGCCACTAGCGAAGAAGAGTTGGTCAAAACTTCTCAAAATCGTTGAACGTGAACGTAAGAAACTAGATTCCAGATCGATATATCCAAAAACAAGCTTATGATAGTCGATAGAAGTAATCAGCTATCCAGATTCGCTAATCTTCAGGATCCGGAGAGGGTTAACGATTTTTTTATCTCCGATCTCCACTTATGAGTAGCAAAAGTTATGAGCCAGAAATAAGAAGTCGAATTGGGATGGCTAAAAATACAATGTCAAAGCTATCAACAATTTGGAAAAAATCAGGACCAAACGCTAAAACGTGTCTATCCTGGTCCCATCCTGTGGAGCGAAGACGAAGACTGCCATGGACTCTATCGTGGTAGCTGCGATACGAGATGCGGATTGCAGAGGATCCTCGAGAGCCATAATTAAGGAGATTCGGGTCAAAAATGATCACGATTATCAGATATAAGGTTGCCGACTCACGAAAAGTTCCTTATCACTTGGCTAGATAGAGTCACAAATGCTGAGACGATGTCAAAAAAAAATTAACAGACAAAAATTTGGCTAATTTGATTAAGTGACGTGACATCCTGATACGCAAGATTCAAGGAAGACAAGGACCCTGTAGATAAAAACCAAATGGTAATATATTATTATATAATTCCAATCGTTCGCTAGTATTGAAATGTAGAAGTACTGAAGAATATTTTCGTAAACCTGATGAAATTACAATAATTTATAAACAAAAACAAACATTTTTTTTTGTTTACAATTTTGTCTCATCTAAAAATGCTTTATTTTACCTTATAAAACCTCAAGCTATCATAGCTGATGGATCATGGAGGATCTCTAACGCTTACTGCCATAATTTAAAAATATTTTTTCCCCAAGAAAGTATGCTTGTGGGACATTTCTTCGCAAAGAGCGAGAGCTTACTTACGTTAAGTAAAATAAAATTAAAAACATAAATTAGAGACTAGCAGATCGTAATTTAGAGAAAAATAGTGAAAAAATAATTAAGTCGCCGTGACTCGGCAATTTTTAGAACTAGCTTTGTTAGAGTTGGGTGGCTCTCAAGGATACATGTCGGCGAATAATGAGAGTGGCAATTGGCATAGAACTAAGGATCAACGAGACCAAAACAAAATACATGCCCATATACCAAGGACGAATTCTTGCACCATTGAGAATCGAAGAGTACAGCTTCGCGGCCGTCCATGAATTCACATATCTCGGTTCACTTATTACAAATAACAACGAAACCAATTTGGATATGCGAAGAAGAACCATGCTGAAAAACCGTTGTTACTTTGGACTTCAAAAGCATATACGATCGAGATTCTGATCTGAATTTTAGGTTTTGATTAAACAAGATGAGCGACAACTGGATATCCTGGAGAGGAGATATCTCAGACGAATATTTGTAGCAGTATTCGACGATGGGGAATAATGTATCTGAAGCAACGAGAAGCTGTACCGACTATACAAGGATATACCGGTCACAGCTGTCCTCAGAGTGACCAGACTCCGGTGGCCCGGTCACGAGTCAAAGATACGGAATAGCCAGCCGCTGAAAAGGCTTATGGATAACAAGCCTTTCTGTCCCTGGAGGAAACTGCTTCATTGAAACATACCGAAATATAAAGCGACATGGGGGCAGACCAAATCAAATGAAGAAAGCTGTTGAGTTAGGCCAGGGATCTCTACAATAGGTCTGTTGCGCCTATGATGGTGATGATATGGACTTTAGATATCATTAATAGTTTTTGCCACTTGGATAGAATAAAAGGTAAACCGTGGTTGAGAAGAAAAAAGCTGTCATATATACACAACTTTCGCAATTGGACGGGATTGGAAGGCCCAGAATTGATCCAGGACGCTTAAGATAGATAGATTAAAATAGGGAAAAAATACAAATATTAGTAGATTACCTACGCCTGAAAACGAACAAGGCACACGGAGAAAAAGAAAAATAACGGATATTGAATGAGAACATTATAAAAAATATAAAAAAAATGAAGATCAATGAATTTGCTAATATTATTATAGAATTTTAGACATTTTTATAAAAAAATGGATAAGAGTCATAGACAGTAGTACGGAATTTACGCAATTATGTATTATTTTTTACTTTTATATATAGGCAGTTTATTAATATTTAAAAAAAAATCAGAAATTCGACTCGATCGACGATGATCATTTTAACTTCATCCAAAGTTGCAAAGTCGCGGAATTATTGTACATAAAGTAGAGTCGAAAAAAATCTGTACCATTCCTATAATGTTGCCAAAATAATAAAAAAAAAATACTAAGAAGAATGCGATAGATGCTGATTCTAAAAAAATCGTTCGCAATTCAGATCTAGTGCACTAATTATATTTTTCAATACAGAATTTAATAAAAAAAATAATTATGATGCTATTGAGAAAATGGTTTGACTGTATAAAAGAAAATTATTTTCTGGTAATATATATTAATATTAAAGAGAGCGCACATCGATGGCGTGCGAAAAATTATTACAATTGATATTGTAATCAAAAACATGATTTATGTTCAAAATTACAAATATTTCATCAAAAAATACAATACAATAATTAGCGAGTCCACAAAAAAATATTCTCATCCGTTACAGTGAATACAATATTTTACAAAACGATTTATAGTACGGAATCACGCACTTTATTAGGCCGAAGAAAGCATTTTTCCGTATTTTCTCACCAAATTGACGGATCAATATAAGGCCGGGGGGTCTATAATTCATCGTTAGTTTCCGTCCAGGGTGATGTTTTGAGATAACAACATAAACACAGGAAGCGACCCCAAAAAAGCAGTTCCAAGTTTCGTCCCGGTCAAAATTGGATTAGGTCTTCTTTATTGAATTTCTTAGCTGTTGGCATTACAACAGGCCCTTCCTTTAAATTACGGGGCTCTCGATTTTGGCGAACCGTACCACGGATACCACTCACCACGGTTCAATTAACTATGTAACGCAATTAATCTGAGTCTGTGTACAAGACGAGATGCGATACACGCGATAAATATTTACAACGGTGTATTCAATAGTTATTGGCGGGAAGACGTCGTAAATCACCGGGCGTCATTAGGATCGTCGAGTTGACATTTTATTTTCAAGGTATTTTTTCACCTTGGAATGTTTTGCATATCTGCGTGGGATAATTACATACAAAATTAGATGCACGTTTAAAAACAGCGTGTATATTTAAAACTGAAATTGAACATCGCTCGAACATAAGATAGCATTAATCCCGGTTTGACTCATTGAGATATATTAAACGCATTAATTACATACGATTAAGATTAATTATAGAAGTATTCGTTACGTCGTAAATAATTTGGGGGGTTGTTTATCTACAGTTATCGTCTAATAAAAAATGATCAAAGCAAAACGCAAACACAAGTGCCAACACATGTTTGCGATACTCAAACAATTAAATATAGTTAATTAACGAAACGTCCCAGGAATTATTCGCGGTTAGATAAATATTATTCGGGAGACCGCAACACATCCCCGCATCGGAAAATGCGACCCTTGTTCTTTTAGCCGGAGCCGGTTTTTAATAGGGAGAACTATTGCCACACTTTACGACAACCTAGGTCAGTTAGTGACCTCCGTGACTCGTGCTATTTGTGTACATGTGTGTATGTGTGTGACATCAGCCTCACAGCTGAATTTATCTCTGGACCTTTTAGATTTAGGACCTCTTATGAAATGCAAAATTGGCCCGGCCGGCATAATTTATCGTTACGGCCATATGGCTTTTTAATTGGGAGAGACTCGTGTTTCGCATGAAATACCGTGTACGCTAAAAACCAATTTTAAAATGCAGCGTAACTTTTAATGGCCGCCAAAAGTTTAAATGTGTGTATTTGCAAAAAAATGCAGCATCGCAAAAATCGAAAATGAATTCGACCCAAGTGCTATTTGCCAATTTTGTTCGGAAGCAGGGGATAAATAAAACAAATAAATGCGATAAATTAAATACCTAGCACTACCCGCTATAGAGTGTGCGACAGTCCCTCCTAGAGCGTTGTTTTCTACAAAAAAAATAAATTTTAAAATGGCAAATGTCGTATTTAATAAATATGTAATCTAGTATAGTTGTTCCCTAAATATCACAGGGTTTCAGAATATCTATTTATCACCTTATAACTTCGAACGGAAGGGGGAGGGGGTATGGTCACCAGGCTAATCACTAAAAAAATCATCGAAGTGAGTGACATCCCGCTATCATGCAAATTGGCTCCCTCACTTATCGTAGACATGCTTAGGACTTTGAGTATGCTTGGGATTGACCTCGTGGAGGTGTGTAGAAGCACTTCTTGGTATCTCTGTCATTAGTGATTGGTGTAGAGATGAGACTATTGCGGGCTAGATTGACCCGGCTCTCTAGCCATCCAAAGGCAAATGTCGGAAGAGTACCTTGAGCCGTTTCCCATCACATTACCACTTCCTACAAATTCGCCCCGTCCATCAAGTCCCAGGCCGTAGTGGCAAGGAGGAAACTCATTCAGATGGAAGCAATGCCACACCCGGCGCCTGTTTTAGACTATCGTTAAGTCCCAAGGAGGGACCGGCCCCTCCGTAAGGCTAGTGGATTAACCTGCACGAGGATTACGTAGCCAACTAATGTTATTCTTGGCGTACTCCGAAATGACGGAGGAAACCCCAACAACGATGAGCACGTAAGTAAAAACCATACGAAATAATAATCACATTGCCGCACGAAATAGACGTAAATGCCCATTGATTGACGACATATTATACTTAGGTTAAAATAACATAACCCTAAATTTTGGTTACTCCTAGTCGTTTATGGGTTTCTATAACGTGGTTCCTATCTTGGCGCTATAGAAGGTTTGAGTATATACGGTTGGCGTCCTCTGATCTAAATAATATATTTATTATATAGAACAATAAATGATTTTTCAGGTTCGTTTATTGTCAGATAATGATACAAAAGGCAAAAATGTCACTAAAAATAAATAAATATGGAGTATAGAGACTAGGAATCATGAGTCTCAACAAAGTCACCTAAAATCAAGAACATGTATTTGGTCACAGGTATCTAAAAATAATGATTAGAAAATAATTAAATCATTTTTACGAACGAATATTTTATCTAAAGATGTGTGATTTATGGATAATAATTAAATAAGATAAATAATTAATTAAATATTTATTTTATCAATGGCTCTAATGACTATTATTTTCTGAAATTTGATATTGAATAAACATTTATCTGTTATGAAATTTAATTAAATGCAGTATTTTTGTACAACTTCATGCTTAGAAATCTAGAGAGATATGATCATTCAGGTAAATAAATAAATATATAATACGTTTAACTTAATTTAGCTGAAAATAACAATAATTCTTATTAATTATTAAATATATCATTAAACAAATATTTTCTCGAATAACTTTTTTAATATAAATCTTATATATTACAAACTTATTGCATTCGTCTAAGTTGATAATGAATACACATTATAAATAATCATTGTCCTTTATTGTCTGCAATTGCGATAATAAAATAACAATATGTTTTTTCTCGCTTGCATTCGGTACGATGAACCGAATGCGAGTGAAACCGTGCGATTGACACGTGAGGCGAAATATCGCCGAGAGCGTTGTTATTTACGCGTCATATTAATTAGTTTAAAAATCCAAAATATAGATTAAATTATGAAGTATCAATAATTATTTTAAGAATAATCCATTTAAAAAAAAATCAAGATTGATGAAGAATTCATAATTTGAAGGATTAATTCAGTATTTTTGATGAATATAGTGGTTGAGATTTTGATTGCAGAACTACATAGAACTATATATATAAATTACTGGAACCAGAAAAGAAAGTATAACTCAATTTGCTTGAATGGAACTGGAACAACAGAAAGGATTCCATGGTTATATTATTAATAATATAACCAGTGCTATGTCCTGGGGATACGTATGTAAGTGAAAGAGATCCATTATCTCCTAGTTAAGCGCCTTGGAATTAATTAATTTAATGCCATATATCTTTCGTTCAATAGATAATTAAAAACAAGTAATAACAATTTCAATCCAACCGAAATAATATTAAAATTAACCAGTGTCGTGGTTTGACACTGGGGGAATATTAGTGTGAGAGACTTGTATAGGTGCTTTGAAATCTTTCTGTTATGCCATCCATCCATCGTAGTCAAATAAATAAATGATATTTGCTAAGATCGAGGATGTTATAAAATTAATTAATTAATAATAAATTTATTTGCTATTAAAATATTATTTGTCCGTCACGGTGTACCAAATACTAATATCACAAATGAAAATCGCATTCCGTGAACAATCGCTTTTCATTTTCCGCGATGTGTTGATAATTGTGAGGGCGTTTTGTTCAATTTAATTCATAAACATCGCTTGCGGGCATCGCTGTCGACGCTCTAATCCAACAGGCGCCGGAAAAACAATGGCTCCCCATTGCATCGCGAGCGACGGCCACCGTGCACTTTTCCCATGAAAAGGCCACAGCTATTCCTATGTCCATTGTGTTGCCGGTTATAATCGGTTTTCAATGTTTCTTTGCCCGGATAGAGGGACGTTTACTGAAAATAGACCATTGGCGTAGTTCCAGGCTAGCAGACGCCCGCCGGCATTGTTTGCGTCTGGTACCATTGGCGGATTGAAATTTAGAGCTGTGACCTATTTTTTGTGCTTTTGGACAATTATTTAATGCGTCGAATTGTGCGATAATCGCGACACGTAACGTTGCGTGAGCGACGACGCCGCCGACGCCCCTGACATTGAAACCGCAACTAAATAATGCGAAAAAAATCGCTACAATACATATTTCCGATGCAAAAATATATAAAAATTAAAACTATTCGGCAAGCGCAAACAATTGTATGCACCTAGAGTGCATATTCAATTTTAATGCGCATGCGCACGTAACTGAATGTTAGCTTTTACACATTTTCACACCACACTATTGATTTTAATATCATTTTACGTGCATGAAAAATCAAAAAAAATATATTATAAAACTATACTATTCTAAGTATAATCATATATTGTGCAAATAATTTACTTTCACTCAATTATAAAATATGCAACATCCTATTGCAATTATATATATTTTTTGTCGTATAATTCATCTAGACATAGGGAGAAAAATACATATATGTAGACAAATATATATACAGACGGCACATATGCAAACGAAATAAAATACGTAGGATATATAGTAGAACATAAATATAAATAGAAAGCGTAGAGTAAAAACAAAGAAAGCTCAAAAAACTCGTTCAAAACATAAAAACAGGTAGAAATTATACTTACGGCAAATTAAAGGAGTGCGGCGAGCAAAATACAGCAAGAGATGATACGCCGGAGGCAAGTAAATCGGAAACAGACAAATAATAATATGTAATAAAAGAAAATAATAAACAAATAGATAGATAGATTTTGAACAAGAGACATTGAAATAATATATATAATATATATAAGATACTTTATACATATATAAGAGGATAGATAGACAGAAAAATAGAAATCTACATTACGAATCGTACATATCCAGCTGTAAATGTATTGCTATTAAATAAATAATAATAATAATAATAAATACTAAGCAATAAAAGCACTATGCTAATTGATATAAACTATTTAATATAATAGCACGATGGGATCAATGTATAAAAAATTAAATAATAAATATGAAAATTGGGGGATAAAACACACGGAAAATAAATAATAGCTTACCAGGAGGAAGTCGAACAGAAAACTTTCTTTTTGGGGACGGCAAGAATACTTCGAACATTTCTGCATAGGAAAAAAATAAAAATAAAATAGAAAAATGAATATGTGCGCGAGAAAATAAAATAAATGAATCGTGATCGCAGAGAGAGCAACACTAGAAATTAAACCCAACTCCTACATAATTTTTGGACATATCAATTATTATCATTATAATAAAACTATGCATTTAAATAAATATCGAATAAGCCTATATTGTGACATGCCCAAAAAAAAGTAGATAAAATTTCAGATATCAACGGAGATTAGTCGTGAATGCCCGAGCAATAAATTAAATAGGTTTATTTTTAATCAGAGTATAGTATAGTATAATAATAGTTTAAAAGCGAGATGTGACAGATAGATGGTGAGGATGAATCGTTAAGATATAAATTACATGATATATGTGGGGGGCAATAAATTACATAGCATGATTATAATCTCAACGTATAAATATAGTCTATAGAAAATAATTTCACTATTTACCCTAACTAATTGTTTCGCGTTTAATTTCGCAGGCATTTGACAAATGTGAGCCATAAAATACCGTGTCAATTTATATCGCTGGCTCATATATACGCGATTTTTTTTAAAAATAGAAACTAGCGCCAAAATAGATTCCTGTAATACAATACACGATTTTATTGCTCAATTTTATCAGATTTATATGCAGTATATAAAAGTTATATGGCGTAAACAATTCGTAAGTGTTGCGAAAAAAAATTCGCTCTCGACTTCTGATTTTGAATGAGTCACTTAGACTTTTTGGCATTGGGCTTAATTTACACGGGACACGTGTTATAAGAAAATCCGAAGAATCATGTATGTTAAAATATACCATATAATATGTTAGAGGAATCGGAAAAAAACATATTTTTGCAATAATCTATGCTGAAATGTAAACGTCTCATATTATGTTATTGTTTTGTATTATAAATTTTGTATATAAATCTTATTTAAATAAAATTAATAAAAAAAATATATGCCAAAATCTGTAATAAATATTTAATAAAATTAACACGTTATATAGTATAAAAATTTTAAAGCAATTATATTTCAAGAAAGTATTAATATAATATTAGGTCGAGTCATAAATAATTTCCAGTAGAGGTAGGCGAATCTATTCTTTGTATCCACTCACCATGAGTCAATGGGATAAACGTGTTTTGGCCTTCACTAGATAGATAAGGGTTGTGTTAGTCTTTTGACATTTATTTGGTGTAGTGCATGCAACATCAACTTATAGTTTCTAACCCTTAAAAGCCAAAAAGGCCATATTCGATGTATTGGAAATTAAAACAGGCCGACAGCTGAAAAATATGCAGTCAAGAGCTAATAATCGTTCAGGCAGTTAGAAATTTCATTGTCAGATTTTATTCTGCAGATATGTCATTAAAATGACGTCCATTTAGATGGGTGATTTACAGTAATTTGGGGAAATTACTGAAATTCAGCTAGTTACATGTATGGGTAACTCATAAATAATGAATGAGATAAAACGGATCGCATGTCAATTGACAACATATTAAGAAAAATGGGTAACCTAAAACAATATCGTCCGTCAAAGATAATGAGTCGATAAGGATTGACTACGAGATCCGGAAGCAAAAATTAATGGAAAGAAGGTTTTATTGTATGGTGGAAATATTGTTGAAATAAAATTTAAACAGCTGAAAAGACTTCAAGAGAAATTCCATAAAATTCGTCTTGTACTAGTTAATCGCAATTGCATCATTCTTTTACTCAACCATGCGAAACTAGATTCAAGACAAGTGACTAAAAAAAATCGAAAGTCTGGATGATCTATTTTGCCACATTCAAATTTTTAATGGAAAAAGCTTTTTTTATAGAACTCTCGAAAATTGACTGAAACCCAAACTCATCAAGTTTTATAAAAAAAGGAATTTATAAGCTGCTAATAAGATAGCAGAAGATCATACACAGTAGTAATGATTATATATTACTATAAAAAACATTTTTTTATTGCGACAAAAGGCTTATTTAAATTAAAAGTCTCAATATTATTAATCTTTTAATTGTTTTCTGTTGCTTTCTTCTGTATTTTTTATTAAAATTAAAATACGACTAGATTTTTGAGTTGTTCAACGTATATATTTATTTTTATCTCAAAGCAAACGTTCCATCGAGTTAAAAATGTAATAGTCTGAAGATGGATATGGTGAATGTTGCTAAACTACTAAATCTACCTTTCAGATTTTGTCTTTTAACCAAATACAAAAGGAGAACCTTATTCGATCAATGATGACTCAGGAGTAGACACAGATACTTAATTCGGTGACAGTCATTGTTTTACTCCTTGGATTTGAATAGAGGCCCCATTTCTCATCCCCAATTACAATTCATCCTAGAAACGGATTAATTTTATAATTGGACAGTAAAGATAAAAAGATTTTTTATTACTCTAAGACCGTTAGATCATTTATCGTGCCTTTCAAAATTATTCTTTACTGTTGACTATAAAAAATCGAGGTCTTGTCAGTGGTGAATTTAGTACTTAAGCGCATAAGGCGCGCACCTGGGGCCTCATTATTTCAGGGGGCCTCAATGTTCAACTCTCAAAACGATTTTTTTTTCAGTATTAGCAGTATTCTCTAAATTGAATTGATAAATGAAAAACGCTATCTATGGCATGTATATCAAGTAACTACCCCAACGGTCATATTTCGAATCATATGCACTGAGTGTTCCGCAGACCATGATCCATGGATTCGGTTGCGTAGCTACCTTAAGGCAAAACAGCTCTGTAGGGAGTCCCCGATTTTTTTTAAAAATAATAAATATTTGTAACATTGCAATCGCTTATGTAATCGTATTGTATCATCAAAAAGCTATTAAAAAAAGAAGAATGAGAAGAAGCAATTAAAAATAAAACATTTAATTTTGTTTTACTTTCTGTCTTTTTACATAAATCAATTATGTATCCAAAAAAAGTACAAACTGAGTAAAAACGCATGCGTGTAGAATGCATATTATAGGATGTAGGGGTAGTGAAAATATATTGAGGGGAGGGGGCCTAAAGATTGAATTGCGATTGGGGCCCTTAAGTACTAAATCCACCACTTGTAACAATTCCTTGATTGCTTTACGCGGATCGGACTCTTTGATTTGTCCTTTCAACATAGCATTAAATATATAGGATAACAAAGAAAATAAATGCCTTAAATTAAAAAATGGTTATTAGAGACTCGACCTTATATTTTAGCTTAAAAATTTTACTCGTAGATTTTTTTAATAACATGATTTAAAAAATGGAAAACGTAATAAAAAATTGTAATTATAAACGAGAAGATTATTTGAGCTACATTAAAAATATATCTAAAATTGTGTTTAAAATATTTTTTTCCAGTTCCCCTAATATTAACAAAATTAAACATCGATTTATTTTCGGCTTTAGTAAAAGTCGTCTTAAAACTTTGCATATATATTTTTTTTTTTCTTTTTAAGTGAAAAGTTGGCGAAAAGGTATTTGCCAACATTAACACCGCAAGCTTTGTCTCGACGACTTACATAGATTATTTTTACTACGGCAATATTTTGTTAAAGAAAAGTTTTTGCCAAAAGTCTCCTTCTCTCAAGCGGTAGATAAAAATAATAAATATATATAATAAACTAAGTGTATTATTATTAATACTACAGATTCCCGTTATCGTATACGCTAATATATCGATTCTACACCGAGTGTTGCCTTGTGATTATTCCTGACTCTAGTCAGGAATTTGCACCGGGTGTAGAATACTGTTTCTAGATACATTCTTAACCCTATTCTAGATTTCATGCGAGACCTAATCCTAATTAATTTTCATGCGGTCGTTTAATTATCATGCATGATCACGTACGAATTTAGTTATCGATACGTAGTCGATGGATAAATAAGAAAAAAACCAATACCTCCGACCATTTGCGGATCGCCGAGATTTACGTAAAACAGCACGTCCTTTTCATAGCTGTCCTCCTCGATGATGTGCAACGGTATAGTTTTCCTGAAAAAAAAAATTGAGAACAAAATTAAATATCGTTTGATGTTGTAATTATAAATATTATTGCGAAACGTTTCGCGGCTATAAACACGATTAATATTATTTGCGGCGTTTCCGCAATTTGCGTATAGAATACGAAAGAAAATATTACGGCGGTACAATCTAGTATGCAAATTTCAGTATTTACGTATGCAAAAAAAACAAATTTGCGGCAATTATCGTGAAAAAACATTAAGCTTGATTTCGGTGTGTGTACGTAATTTAATTATATAAATGCAGGTGAATTTCGCATGCAAATCTGCACGGGTTTAATCATAAAATGTTATGCTGAAATTATGCCGAAAAATTTAATACAAAGACGATGTCGTTCGCGTTTCGAAATTGGATTATTAGGTCATTTCGTCCGAATTTATATATCGATACTCCATCAATCACCGATATTTATTTGTCGTCAGACGACACGATAATGGCAAAATTAATCGATTATTTCGGCGCGAATTTCGTTCTTGAGTCGTAGGCGACATTAGCCAAATGAAAAACGGAATAAAGCAACGATTTTTTTCTTCGACTAATGGATTATTTCGTCCGATACTAATGAAACGATTTCGCTAAAAAAAATGCGAAAACATGAAAAAAATATGTTCTGGAGAAGATAAATAATTCATTACAATTAAAAAAAAACACTTAATTTAAAGAAATAATAAATAAATATACATAACACAAACCATTTAGTTTGTTACTACGTACCTCTACGTTTATTATGCAAATTTTAGTAATAACTGTAAAATAATCCAATAACTCACTCCCTTACGATATTCGTGGCTTTTTTCTGACAACTTCGAGTAATGATTGTGAAGAGAAATCGCCTCTTTTCAATGATTTGACACTTAAATTTTTGCACACGAACAGTTTCCGAGAAGTATTTTCTTTGGTACATTATATGGCAGGCGATTTCTAGCATTTTAATTAAGTCTAAATATTATTTACATCAACCTTCGATGCCTCTGGGAATATCTTAAAGACCAATGTCTTGTAATAACCTTTTCCAAACACTCTTCATACTCGACTGAATGATTTGATTCTATGCTTCATCTATTATATTATATTATATTCTTTGCACCAAACCCAAAAAGGCATCTCTATCACCTCCAGCAGTTTCTTAAATATGTAGCGCATTATTTATCTTAAATAACAAGCTTTGAATGTGACTTTTTGGCCTTGATTTATAGGGTGTAAGATGGATGTGTTTTTCTAAGGTAAGAATACTACGTCAACGGGAAAATCAGTGCAAAGAGTCTCAAATTCCAGAAGATTACCTGGCGTATTGTCCAAAACCAAGATAGCTCAAAATTCGATCACAATATCCTCGCAATATTTTATTGTTGGGCAGAAGCTGTCCATTAATACATTTTGTGTCATCCAAGCCTTACGGTTTATTCGTAAAAAAACTGGGAAATCGCTTTTGGAATAACCTTTCATAACACGAGGAGTTTCTGCGAATGCATTTCCGCGTTATACGATCCTTCACTCCTTTAAATTCAGAAGCAGTCTTCTTCTTTGTGGAAATATACATACGTGTACCGTCTCATTCGTATTAAAAGATAAATTTAGTAAATAATAATTTCCAAAGTTTCACAGAACTCTTGAATATTTTTTAGCTGATTCTACGTCTGCCCTAGCCGATTTATCAATCATTTTTAAGGTATGCAAGTTTGATCGTTTTCTTAACCGATTAAAGCAACCTTTTGCTTCCTTTTAAGCTTTCTTCTCCATGTAGGGACTTATAACGATTACCAAGATTAATTTGGTGTTAGATTTTTATGTTTTGGGTTTATGAAATTATTTACAATTAAAAAATGATCGTGTTATAACGAATCCGCAATCACAGGGGTTGCGATTACATGTATATAAAATATTTAACGATATCCCATATTATGTTTATGGTGTTTACTCTTATGCCATATAAGTTACGGATATTTTGTTTGCTAAATCCACACTGCATATAATTTGCATATTCAAATATTGGCATCCTGAAAATCGTAATACTATTTAATTACATTTGATCACGTACGAGGAATAGTGACACGTCCTCGGCGATGTTAAATAATAACGTTGAACTAATATTGATGGGCGAAAATAATTCCCATAACGCCGTGTGATCGATCATTATCACGTATTAACCCAATTTGTGTTTGTGTATTACTTAGGCATAATTAATAATTTCGTATGAACAAACGCAGAACGAATCCCAATCGTATTAGTGAAAATTTATTCATTAATTAATTTTTGTTGACTGGCCTGTTTTATTTTTTTTTCAGAGTAAAAGCGTATTTTATGGAAAAAAATGCGAATTTTCCGAGTCGACTTTTCCAAATTAACAAATTGGATAAATAATTGAACCCAAAAACGTTCAAAGCGACCAAATGGCTTTCACAATAATGGGTTAGGAATAAACGAGGGAAACGCCAGGTAATTAAGGAATTTCGGTCGGAATCATATTTTTAGCGAAACTTTTGTACGGTTGCAGAAGGCGCCTCTCCTTTTGTTTTGCAGATGATCATTAAGCCGAAGCGCCGAACGGGGATGGGAGAAAGCAGAAGATGAAATAAAGGAAATGAAAGGAGGCCCCCGATGTTTTTCTACGGATTTCATTCATGTCCCGGGAAATAATAAAACATTTCACCTGGCCCCCGCAAATATTAAACAAATACAGAAGTGTTATCTACGCCGAGGAAGAAATGTATTATTTTTTTTTCCAGACGTTTCAAGGACATTTATTTCGATTGAAAATATTTTTTTTATAAAAAAAATTACGCAATCCTTAAAACCAAGTAATTTTTATTTCATTTATCAAGAAATGTGAAAAGAACGATTTTTATTTAAATCTGTTTTACTTTTTTACAGGTGTAGAAATATATTAAAATTCAAAAAAATATATAAAAAATGTTGTACCCACTTTTTTTATTCTTATTTGTGATTCGATGCTAGAAATCTGAATGGTGATGGAAATTAAGACACGCGAAAAACAATTAGTTTAGAACAGGGGTGGGTATCCAACAGAAATAATTTGATGTACCACAAATAAGTGGTATAAGTATGAATAATGATTTAAACATGTTGTATCAAAACACTGAGTCATTGTATAAATCGCTAGTAGTCACAAAATCCTGTTGAGGATTTGTATTCGATTTTAGATAATTATCTAATACTTAAATTCAATTAATAAAATAAATCAATCTTTATTTTATTTAGACAAAAAAAAATACGGCATAAAAATATTAAACTCATTTTTTTTATTTTAAATCATTTTCAGCAGAACTCAACTCAGAAAACAGATTTAAAAATCTCTTTAAATGTCCATATAATGAAAAAATAAAGACGAGGAAGTCAGAGAATAGTGAATGATATTTTTTTTATAAAAATATTAA
>JAGXCT010036028.1:0-40130 GCA_022495035.1 Philopotamus ludificatus | reverse complement strand
AAATCTGAAAGCAGGAGTCACTAAACATTTTGGGAACGGGCGTAATTGATTTTGTTGGCTAGCGTGTGTTATGCGCGCCCCGGGCATACACAAATACGTTTTTCACGTGGAATCCACGTCCCCCGTAGGCAATGTATTAATATACTGATATATGAAGAATTCATCAATATCTTTCTTGAATTGAAACGCTTAGGTACTCTAGAGACTCTTAGAGACTTCATTTGGCTTGACTTGTGACAGATGCCGAAACAATTTTTGCACAATGTCGAATAAAACATTTTTTACATGCTTGATGGAGCTTTTTTTACTTAAAATTATCAACCCTGTTATACGAAGTCCAGGTGTACTTAAAAACATATGTAAGATATAAAAGTTCAATCATATTACTCACTATAAGGATAACTTGTTGATATTTTTTAACCCAAAACTAGCCCCCAATCTTCATAATGAAAATATAGATGACTCTTAAAAATATTTTTTTTGTGAAAAAATATTTAAATCATTTCTAAGAAAATTTATATGACGTGTCTAACTGATTTTGAAGTTGAATGAATTTTATGTTTTAATTTCAAATATTGTAAAAAATATACTTTCTGAGGCAAAACTACTCTACCTACTACCCAGTGATCTTTAAGATTTTTTAGGAATAAATTGAAGTTTAAGAGGCATTTTACATTTAAAAAGAGATATTACTCAAAATTGAAGAGCTTCCATCTAATCTTTACTTAGGATTTTTTAATCAACAGTTTGTCGACGTGTTCTTCTAACCTAGCCTAACATCTAACCTCAAATTAGAAATTCGTAGTTTGGAATTTGATTACTTACTAAAATTTTGTCATCAAATTTACCTTCTCCAACTATGGTGAAGATGAAGATTGTCACGGTCGTTACTTTGCTTGTTTGTACCATGCTTATTATATTCAACAGTTTCGTATGCGATGAAGTGTTCATTTATAAAGCCAATAAGTCTAAGCATCGCATTTCTCGAATCGTTATTAGTGATCTGCATATTTTTTTAATCTTCAAATAATGTTATAGTCAGGACATTGCCAAAATGTAAAAGAAAAAGTTATAGGTCAGGACTATGAAGCATTGGCTAATCCACAATGTTCATCAGAGCATTCGCCAAATGCATGTTCAAGCAATTTTTAAAGGCAAATCTCTAAGGCTGCCAAAAAATATTTTAAAATTTATTAATTCTGAAACTGCATAATTTTATATCACAAGAATAAAATATCTCGATTTGATTAATGAACATAATTATGAAGTGTTCGGTTGATAAAACATTAATTGTAATTATTCTCTTACGAACGAAATAATTATTTCCACGTCTCGAGTGCTGTTTCCTTGTACAGACGAAGTGTTTCCGCTCACTTTATAAATCAGTTAACCATTAATTCGCTTTAAAACTTAATTTTAATGTCAATATTCAACTTTACGTCCAGAAATAAAATTGAGACATTTAGGATTTACAGCTAATTACTCCGCCGAAACTTTACGAGTAAGAATCGATCCCACTTACATTCTACGATACACCGAATGAATAATTACGCGGGCCAAATATTTTCGTTGTGCCGAATAATAAATTCGCAACACATTCTCTCCTGCTAAATTATTTTATGTAACGAAAATCTGTCGTATGGTAATTACAATGTAAATTTAACACACGTTATTTATCTGCAGAGAATTATTTTACACAGATCAAACAATCGCGATTAATTATGGATAAATATTTGCATAGTCTGTATTTCGCGCGTAATAATATATTTTAGTATACTTTTCGTATTAAAATGTATATGTATTTTTTTTAATGCAAGATGGATTTGCGGAACGTGAGCTGGAATCATATTCGCAAAAACCCGATTTGACAAACACGAAAAGCGTTCAGAGCCAGTATTCCCGTGGGATATTGGGATTTTGACGCAGTATGGGGATAATGCCTACTACAACGACGCTGTAGTGCCGGCGAGGTTATATCCAACGTGGCTTATGTAAATAATCACACAACACTTTTCGCCAGTGTTATATACGAGCTTTTATCCCTTTTGAGATACGCCGCCGGGGTTAATTTGCGCATTATGCGCGATAAAAAATGATCGCCGGATACTGTTTATTAAAATAACCGGCATCCAAATTATTTTAAACATATATATTAATCTATAAATCACGCGAAAGCTTGAAAAATATCGCTTGAAATGAGAGCGAAAAAAAATTGATGTAGGGACATGCCAGATGGTGGGATAAAGGGCGAAAAAAGAACGCAGAGAGTAATTTTCACGCCATTTGTCATAGCATAATATATAATGGATGATAACTATCGATATCGGTAATATCGATACATTTTCGTTACAAGAACAATGGCCGTATCAAACGATTATCGATATTAATATTATTAATTTTGAATGCGAATTTTTTTCGGTGTTGCCGCAATTAAAAAAACATATCAAATCGTCACGTATGAATGTCATCGTTTTTTCGTTGCCGTTGTTGAATTTAACAAGTGGTTGTTCACGAGTACATATTTTTCGGTGAACTTTCACAGTTGCCTTTTCAGCCACGTGACAAATCTGTCCTTTCACATTTTTTTCTGCTCAACATTTTCCGCACAAGTCTCTGATAAATGTATGGCCATTTTACATTCGCTGAAGGGCTACATAAATTTTATTTGTTGTTTTCTTTCGAAACGAGTTAATCAAATGTAACATTTTTTCGGTTGTTTTCATTCGCGCCGGAGTAGTAAATAATTCTTAATGGTTTGCTGAGTAATCACATTTGTTTAATCCGAATATACGAGGGGGAGTCAAAATTTATCTGCAATAAGACTGCGGACTGTTTATACTAATCAACATTTAGAAAAGATAAACACATATTTTTTTTTATTTTTTGGTCCCCTGAACTGCTGGATACCTCTTCAAATTTCTTTCATGCTTTTCGGCTTTTAACTTCCGGGTCTAGAATGGATGTGCTGTTTTAATAATGCCATGGGTCTTGTGAGTCTTTCAGGGGCCGTTTTATTGCTTCTAGGTTGCCAGCAAAGGAGGACTCCAGTTCTTTACTTTGTCGGACAACGTAAACTACTTAATTTTAATCTACTATCTCCATTTCAACCTACAGGTATTGCTTTCACAATGTGTGTGTCATTTAAGCATAATATTGATTAGTTAAAAAATCCAAAATATCGACTAAATCATGTATAACTATTTTTATTCTTAGAATTTTCTTATTTTTATCTTTTTATTTTATTCTTTATTCTTAGATGACGTGGTTGATTTCCAGCCGCTCTGACGGATCGGTTAAATGACGTTATTAGTTATAATAAAGATTTTTCAAAATATGCTATGCCTCAAAATTAATAAATGGAGCTGGTACACTTGTATTCAAGTATTAAAATAAAAGTCATATTTTAAGGTAATAAAATACATCAATTTTAAAAGAAATACAGTTTTTTTTTGCGTTAAATACACCCTTTTGCAAATTAAATCTATGCTTTTGCAAATCAAATCCAACTTTTTACAAATCAAATACAACTTTTTACAAATCAAATACAACTTTTTACAAATCAAATACAACTTTTTGTAAATCAAATTGACCCACCCTTTTACAAATTAAGTTAAACAATTAAATATTTTTCAATAAATATGCGTTTTTTTTTATCAGTTCCTTTAAAAACGTAAAAAACTGGTTCATCTGTACTTAGTAACGCGCGCATTTGACGTTAAAACACTGTATAGTCTTTAAGATAAATTTCCAAAATTAAGGCAAATATATTAGCGTTTTTTTCAAAATTATAAGTTATAAAATCGAAGTGATGTAACAGATTGACTGATGAAATCTTGACCAGTCAACTGCGATGCTCCACGTCTAAATTATTTTAATATTAAAAAAAAACAAACGTTTCATTAATTTATAAAAAGTAATAAATTATTGTAGATTGTTTGTTTATTTTAGTATAAAAAAATATATTGTTATTAATATTTATATGTGTGATACATCAAAGATTTGAAATATTTTATTTGATCGATAGAGATTTTTTTTTCTCTAGTTTATTCTTTCTACTTCCCTCATCCCACACCCCCCTGACACTTTTCTGATACATATATATTTTTAATTAATGCACACAATCTTAACCATTCCACGATAGTGTAGAGATATTTTGCATATCAACTGTTATTTATAAGGATACCTAAAATGTATTATTATGTAATAATTAATATAAAATGGATAATTATTTATTTATATTGATAAACTCAAATAGCTGATAGTTCTACAGTTCTAGCTTAAACAATGTGACACTTAATTATGAATGTCCTATCAAACTTTTCTTATTATATTGAGTAGAGATGAGGGTTGAAGCAGAAGGGGAGAAAAGTTATTATTGTTTAGTAAGAATGTCAAATGCAGTTAAAGCGTCAATAGTAGTAATTGATTTAAATAATAACTTTATCCCATATCTTTCACCTATTAGTTTACACACTTATTATTTTTTTATTTATTTTGACTACGATTGATAGATAACATAACAGAAAGATTCTAGAGCGCCATTTACCCATATAAAGATTCGACAAAAATTCTAAAGATTCAACACACTAATATTCTTCTCAGTGTCAAACCACGACACTGATCATTTTTAATATTATTTCTGTTGGATTAAAATTTATATTATTTATAAATATTTATTTAATGCAGGATATGTGGCATTACAATTAATTATCTCATTCATATACATACCCTAAATGTTATAAAGAACTCCCTGAATTCATGGTTTTTCGGCGGACGCCTATCCGACTACTTACTTAGATAGGGCTTGTAGTAATTATGAAACAATATTTTATAATCATGTTCTGAAACTGATTTTTTCAATCAATCAAAACTTTCTTCCGTTGTCATGTGATAAATAATGTAAAATCTCTTGAATATATATTTGATTTATTTTTTTGATCAAATCAAATTTATATTCTATATAGTTATGTAGTGTGTTTGGCACAACCACTAATATATTTAACTTTCATAGTCCAGTACACATAAGATTGTTTGCTGTGGTTTTGTACAAATGTTTGGCCAGAATGTTTAAGAGCCCCATACTCAATAATTTCGGAATTGTTGACAATGTGCGGTCAGTTTGTTCAGGAAAGTTGATAAACCCTTTCTGTCCTAAGCGGAAGACAAATGTAACCGAACCAAACTAATATTGTAGTGGATTTCCACGAGTTTTATTAAAATATTAAATTGTAATTAGGGCGGCCTTTTTTTTCATTTGGCTCGCGCTGCATTTCCATTGCACTCTTGCAACAAAGTGAGCGAAATGCTCGCTCGGCAAACTGGAATATAATTACTTTTATAGCATTTAACCGTCTACTTTCGCCATAATCGCCCATGACAATATCTCTGTGCAAA
The DNA here is from genome assembly GCA_022495035.1 of Philopotamus ludificatus. Classification (NCBI taxonomy): domain Eukaryota; kingdom Metazoa; phylum Arthropoda; class Insecta; order Trichoptera; family Philopotamidae; genus Philopotamus; species Philopotamus ludificatus. The sequence goes on along the minus strand of JAGXCT010036028.1, from coordinate 34,736 downwards.
AAATTAAATTTATAAATTTATTTGTCTCTCGCTCGGCGCTCTGTCTTCGTTATGATAATCGATTTTTTGCCTTCGCTTGTTTGCCCCTTGTTATTTCAAAATTTCCTCGGTCGCGCAAACAGAGATGAGTGTAATAATTGGCACTCGGAAAACCCCCGAGGAATAAATCATCAATCACACAAGCTAATTTTTATAGAACGGAGGGGACAGAGTCTCAATGAACGCGATAAATCAATTGCGCTATGAATATATATTTTGATATTAGCTCTTTGTATATGATTCTCTCGAAAAAACGCCGACACGTGTTAAATTTTGCATATGTCTTCATATATTCAAAAAATTGGATATGCAAAAATTGTTTTCGCCATATGCGGGTGTGATGCGAAAAAATAACGTGTCACGCCGCGAATCGCGCATATAATATTCACTCAGAAATGTATGTGTATGTTTGAGAGTAACCATTTATTAGGTGAATATTCCTTAGCTCCGGAGGTCTCTTTGAGTGACGGATAGTAATGAATTCCCTTGGGACGCAATTTTCCACGGGAGGTAGAGGAAAAGTCTCACAATGGAATGAAATATTTTACTTTTTTTTGTATTAAATTTTTGTGTCTTGTATATCAAAAGCGAAATGGGATTTTGCACACTGCTTTAAAGAAAAAAAAATATGTGTACATATTATTACGGAACGAAAATGTATTGTCACGTGTTTGCAGCGATGCGAATATTATTTTTATGAGATTTTTACATTTATCGTATGTTCCTTTCATTCGGTATTTATAATTGAGCACGTTCGCGAATCCTTTTCATGTGTTGTAATTAATTTGGGCGTTGTGTAGTTGATTTTGTCATTAGCGAGCGTGTTCGAGAATCTTCGCGTTTGCGAACACGCGCGTTTGAGTTTTCGTTCCCGGGGAAATACGTTGAAACGGGGAGCGCCGGCCATGTAATTGATTTTATAATTTATTCATTCGGTTTTAATGAGGCCGTAAAAGCAACACCGTGTGAGGCTATTAACAATTTGTTAATTTCAGTTATCAAGAGAGGCGTCGATCCGCCGAGCGGATCGGTCAGGCGTCGGGATGCTGCAATGTTGTGCGGGTTATTTAGTTCACGGCCGTATTTTTATTTGCTTTGGAAATAATAAAATTTTCAAATTTGCTCACTTGTCACGAACAACACGTCTTTCGAATCGTGAATTGTTTACGCAAGAAATACCAATCGCGAAATTTTATTCGCCGAGAATCTTGAGGAAATCACAAACACCCGATAGAAAAGCCTTTTAAGACGAGTGAGGGAGAATTCGTTACACGAAGGTGTGGGGGGAGGAGTGCGAATTTGAATTTTGCTTCAAATAAATACTCGGCCCTTATCGGTCGGTGTTGCCAGTCTGAGTTAAAACGATGAAATTGATTTTTCTGATAAAAATTCAATAGGTGAAAAGCGAATTTATTCGTTTTCAATTGGGAAAGTTATATATCGAATGTGATTATCAAATAAAAATCAGGGATATACATTTTTTCTTAATAAATAATATTATTCCCTTTCGTTATAAATATTTTTTTTTTATAAAATACGTATTGGAGCTTATTTTCAGGTATGTTTAAAACGTGTTATACTATACTTATTTATAAGAGACCTAAGTAATAAATATAGGTGGGAAAAAGATCTAGATGAAGCTCTCCAACCAGATGGAGCGACATTATCAAAATGATCAAGGGATTTATATGTACATTCAACAGGATTGTGAAAGTTATACACCACCCTCAGTCACGGAGAAAAGGGTAGAGAAGATAGTATTATTTGTTCATATACAAAAAAAATATTTCTTATTTATTGGATTTAATCTATTATCTTATCTATCAACCAGTATTGAGGTTTACCTTGTAAGTTAACAGGGCCTGAAATAAGTTAGTAGTTGGATAGGAGTCCGACGAAAACTATGAATTCAGGGAATTCTTTATGACACTGGCCAGGGGGTATGTAAGTGGAATTCCTAAATTAATTTAATGGCATCTTTTTTTTGTTGAATAAATAATTATAAAGAAATAACATAAATTTTCATCCAACTGAAATAATATTTAATAAATTAACCAGTGTCGTGGTTTGACACTGGGGGGAATATTAGTGTAAGAGACTCATTACTCTTGCATCTTTAGAATGTTTATAAGGGTGTATGGCGCTTTGGAATCTTTCTGGTATGCCATTAATCTGTCGTAGTCAAATAAATATAAATCTTCAGTAATAGATTATTTTTTAAATGGATCTGATTGTAGTGCATTGTTAATTTTTATTTATTTACGATCTCTTGAAGATTGGGTTTGCATGCAGATTTCTATCTGATCTATTTTTAATATAGTTATTGACTTACATCCGAAAATTGACCTTATACCAGCTTGTCGATCTACTAAGAGAAAGTCATAAACCGATCCGAAGGGCGTCTATTTGTAATGGAAAATATACCACAAGAATTTTAAGTCAAGATATTTATGAATTCTTCATAGATATCTTGACAATAAAAAAAAGGATTATTCTACGAATAAAAATAAATATTCATGATATGCTTGACAATTTGGAAAAATAAATATGGCGCGTAAATGACACACACACACTGACACAATGACACATATCACTAGTATACGTTTCACTCGCATTTGGCACATCATACCGGATGCGAGCGAGAAAAAACATCGCAACCGTGGTTACATAAACGAATATTGTGGTTTTTATTTTTTTTCGCAATTGAAGTAAATTATGGTCAATGATTATTTATAATATTTATTCTTTAAACATTTTTACACAAATACAAAAAAATTGTGACATGTAGGATATGTATTAAAAGAGTTAATTGAGGTACTCAAATATACCCCATCGGGACAGCCAGGTTAAAATATTACTAAAGGACAGCCGTTGTTGAGACTATCTGAGTTTTAGCTTTGATACCATTACGTCATGAGAAAATACTTGATTATCAATCTTATACACAATTCTTTGCTCATGTCAGCAATCTATTCCCAGGTGTTGTCTTCTAGATTCTTCATGAATCGTTGACATGGATGTTGGTGGGAGCATATACTATCTGGGTGAAAACGTTTGAATTGTTTTGTTGAAACGTGTCAATAATATTATTGTATTTCAACTTCATCAACAAACATATATCAACCGGATCTACTGGAAAGTATGGCCTTTCGGGGCTCATCATGGAGGAAAACAGTGGTTGGGGAAAAAAGAAGCTGCCGTGGCTCTGCTACTCTGCAACACTCAGGGTTTTTTTATGCTCGATGGAATAGCTCTTTCATTTTGTACTAAATAAAATATTAATAAATGATTTACGATAAGAAGCAACATAATCAGAGATTACATAATGGCCCAAAGAGCGACTACTGTCAATCCTCTTATAGCGCTAAAGTAGAGACCACGCTATAGAAACTCGCCCTATAGAAGGCTAGGCACCTATACAAAATTTGGTGTTACAATAATGAATACATATTTTAAATGACTGTCCTATTTTTTGTGTTGTCAACTAAATGCATTGACCTTTATTTCGCGCGGTAATACAAAGAAGCACTATATGAGGGACTATAGCAGGGAGGGCTATGGGAGGATTGTATTTTTGGTTTCTTAAATCCTAGATAGTAAATCTATGTTCATAAAGGGGTGAGAAAATGTTAAACTTGATTCACTATTTTTTTTTCACACACATATTTTTAGGATTTCAGCCCACCGCTTATATTACAAACGTCCTAAAAAATCTTGTCAGGACTTATTTACAGGTTAGTTCAAAGAGACACGGAATTTGAGTAATTTATACACTATATGGGCGAATTTTGTTGTCTTAAGACTCGAATATTATTGATACGCCTAATTAAATACGAAGTCTTAGTCATCTTAGCAGACGCTCAATTAATAATGATTAGGTAATATTAATCTTAATATTGTGCACATAATTCTATATAGAATATTCTATATTCAGATTTAATTATTATATATAATTATATCTAATATATATTTAAAAAAAAAAGATATTAAAATGTTATGAATAAAAAATATATAAAGCATAAAATATTACGACCATAACTACGATAGACGTACATAAATTTAAGAAAATATAAAAGAGACAAGTATCTTAAATATGATTTAAAAAAATGGCGACTTGCATGGCATGTTCGCGTATAAAAAAGCATTTCTGAAAGAAATTACATTAATCATTTTTAAAATATATTTTATTAATATATTATTCCGCAAATATTATTATTAACCTTTTATGTATTATCCGATATTTTTTCTTTGTATTTAAGAATATATTTTGTTCGAGCATAGGCTAGTTCCATTAGTCGACGCCCTGATTGGCTAATATTTTCAGGCTTCTCTTATCTGGGATAAGATTTTTAGGCGTTCAAAGGCAATTTCATGAACTTAAATCATTGATCTAGTACCCTTAACCGCTTAATGGTACGTAACACTTTATGTCGGGTACGTGTTCCTTTTGCGAAAATTTTCGGCCACGTTTATGTACTCTTCTTTTTTGAAATGAAGTCTTCTATGCAACGCCAAATTGACGTTATTTTGGAATGTCGACTGAATTAAATGTGTATGGTTTGAAATGTTGAACCGCGGTGTTAATTATGTATGCAGATTGGTTTAACATCAGACCGGGAAATTTGCTTTTGTTTCCGAGTCGCTTTGGCTAATGTAGTTAGGCGGTACCATATAAAGTATTTATGCAATTTTGGTATGGGCAAATTGTGTATATAATTAAATTGATACATATGTTAAATATACATGTAATACATATATATAACAAATAATTTATTTATCGAAATAAAATTATAATGATATATTATTCTAAATTACTTTTTCAAGGGCAATTTATTATTTTATATAACATACAAGGTTTCTGTAAAATGAATAAACTTGTTCAGGCTTCAGAATTTATGAAGGTTGTAGTACACGAAACGTATTTGAAGAAATCTCATTATGTAATAATATTCCGTGAACTTTATTTACTAGGCATTTTTTTTAAATGCGATATCTCATACATATGCAAATTTATTAAAAAAAAGTATGTTATAAACGAATCATTAGAAATTCAACAAATAACTGTGGCAAAAACATTTTGTTTTAAAACTATTCTAATGTGATTTTGATATTTTGAATAATTAACTTGCTATATTAACTGAATGGACCCAACATTGACCCTGGCCTTGTAAGAATGTTTAGGCAGTACTATTTTTTTGTGAGGAAGGGTCGTTAGTGTCAAGCACACCCTTCGTCGCACTAGTGTCACGTTGTATAAGTACAATTTGAACTACGATTTTATTAAAAATAATTTCAAAAGGGTCTCATCATAATCATTATGCATAATATGCTTCATAATTTGGTGTATATTTTGGATTTTTCTAGCAATGAATATGTCGTGTAAATGACAAGGCACTCGGTGCGATGCTCCGCACGTTTCACTCGCACTTGGCACATCGTAACATTGCACAATTAAAAGAGTTGCTTTAGTCAGATTATCGCGTATGTCGTTTTCCTAATTTGATTCTCCAGGCTGTCTTATCTCTTAGAGACTTGAAGCATTCGTCTCTTTTACCACATTTTAAAGGGATCCACAATAGACCCCCATCGGTACGGCTAAAGAACTGGTAATGTCAATGGTTTTTTTTAACAGATATAGATACGGTGTAAAAATAAATTGATTACAGATCACAATGTTATCAGAATATAAAAGCTTTTATAACAAAAAAAAGATGTCAGATTTTTAAGTAATAAAATTACACAAAATTTCTTAATCCCATTTGATGGGAAGGTCGAATATCACGTCTCCAAATTTACAAATGGCGTTTATAGGCTTGCAATCAGGGATTGAGATGAAAACGATATTCGAAGGAAATTAAATATATGAATTTCATCAGAAATAACATTTCTAAAAATAAGGCAAATGATGTCTTAAATAAATTATAGTGAAAGTAGGTGAATCTATTATTTGTATCCATTCAGGTGTCACAAGAGTCACAAGGTGCTTTCGTTCTCGATGCTTTGGGAATTGAAAAAAGATAATAATATCACATCGATAGTTGAAAAATATGCTGTGTATATGTTGTAGGGCTTATAATCGATCGTTAGAAATTGGTTTATCAAATTTCATTCCGGAGGCATGACCTTGAAAGGCGAACCGAGGTCAGGTCTCACTTTTGACCTTGATGACGACCTTTTAATTGTAGCGAAATCTACGCAAATCGACAAAGAGGTCGCAGAAAGGCTATAAATTATTTAGTGTCATTAGGCGAGATTAATAAAAGACAACAAGTTAAGTGTATAAATACCTAAGAAACTTAGTGAACGGAATAAAGTGGAGTATATCACCAAATGTCAATTGGCATAACCTAGAGGGAAAAATCGAGTATATTTAAAACAGATGATGAAAAATGGGTTATCTATGGCAATTTTTGCCGCAAATGACAACCACCTAATAAGGATTAACCACCTCTACCAGATCTGGATGCATATATTCATGAAAAAAATGGTTTATTGTGTGTATGATGGGATCGTTGAGATATAATCCAATACGAGTTGTTAAAATCAAATTTAACGATTACTTAAACTTAGACTGTAAGAGAAAGTAGAGCCCTGGCCTTATTCAACTACCATCTCCCTTTTTATCCGGTCTGCCACCACGTCGTTCCATCTTTCGGTAAGTTTCGATGATGCAGTGCCTCTCTGTACACAGTCTAATTATCTCAGCCCTGGTCTTACTTTCCTCCGAGGACAGGAAGGCTTGTTATCCATAAGCATTTTTAGTGGCTAACTGTTTCGCATCCTTGGCACGTGACCGGAGTCTAGCCACTCTGACCGGTATATCCTCGTATAGTCGGTACAACTCTTCGTTGCTTCGGTTGTTGAATTCAGTTGTCGCTCATCTTGTTTTGTCAGCTCAAAATTTATATCCGTATGTTGGGACGGGCCTTTTAATCTTCTTTGAGAGGAATCTCGACCGTAGACGCTTTTGAAGTCCAAAGTAGTACCGGTTTCACTCATTTCATTTCATCATCAACATTTACTCGCTGAATCCAAATTCCCCGACTTATTGATTTCCTCAAGTTCTTGTTGGTATCGAAATATGGTTGATTGTTGAGTTTTAAGATTATCTCCCGACTGACATGGATTTTGTTTCATGAACTTAAAATGAACCGTCCAAAAAAGTCATATCTGTTGTATAAAACTTCCCAAACCATTTCCGCACTACACAATCTCTCATTGTCCTCTTCGTAAGTAAAAAAAAATACAGTGACTGCACTACTAACGCTTTGTTTGTATTTTTAAAACATCGTGTCTCGCTAATGCACTTTTATAAATTTGTGTAAAAATAGTTTCTTTTTCAATATTGCATTATTTTTTCTAAGAAAATTTCATATTTGAGAATCCCTGTCTAGCAAACAAACTCGGAAAACTCGGTTGTCGTCGACTACTTGCGCGAAAGCGTCACAATTGTTGAGTCAAATTTTACAAGAAAAAGCACTAAAGCAAAGGGGACGGCCCCGAAATTGATCTTACACTCGGCAAATGCGTCGGACGGAACGAGAATATGAAAATTTTCAAACGAAAGGTTTTCCTCATTTGGCTCCCAACGCCGAAAATTACACACGCGCAAGTTTTCGCCGACATCTTCTTCTTCCTCTTTATGCTAATGCCCGCATAAATATCTTATCATCCACACTCGCGGAGACCTTTGAAGCCTCCACGCATTATTGGCGAAACGATTAGAACGATGATAGTATTATGAGAGCCGGCTGCCGTTATTAATTTTCTTTTGAGTAAAAATTCTATACGAAACTCTCAAGTTTCCAACCACAAAGACCAGGAAATGTGAGTACTTGCCGAGCCATTTGCGAAAATCCGCGCAGTATTGTGTTGCCGGCCCGAAAAGCTGAAATTATATTTTTTTAATTAAAATTTTGCCTACTTTCTTATTTTAATTTAAATGCGGTATTATAATAAAATTGTAATCAAAACATTTCAATTATACATTCCGATGGCAAATTTTGCGGAAAATACTTCGTCTCGTAGTATAGGCAATAACAACAAGCAAAAACATTGTTTTTATTTTATATAATAATTAATTAAATATTGATTTATAATATGAAACATATATACTGAAATGATAATGAACGTTTTGTGATGATAATATATTTTTATTAAATATTAATTTGCATAGTTTTGAATTACATCAATTAAAAATAATGCTATTTAAATAAACAACCGAAAAAGCGGAGAGAAAATATACATTACCTCTGGGAAATTTCTCCATTATTTGCGTTTTTCTCTACCAGGACGCTCTCATAATAAATACCTGAACTAACATTTCATGGGCTGAAAACTTTTCAGCTCTTCTTATTAGAATAGAATGGGTTTTCAATTCATATACAAAATAAGCGAGAAACATGCTTTAATACAATTCGCAATTTTAAATTAAATTATATATATATAATATATATATTGCCGTAATTTATTATTATTCAATGTCGAGTCTTACTATTTTTATTAATTAAACGTTAATTAAGTCCAACTGGCAATTAGCGAAAGTGGCTCTCGTCGCCATATAATATCGGCGTCGGCGGACTTATGCAAATTCAATTAGAAAACTTAATCGTTCGCCGATTTTCGCGCAAATTCGACCTAAAAATAGACTTAAAAAGTTGTTTGACATTAAAAAGATTAAGTCTCCTAATGTGAACACTTATTAGCTCGTCTACGCAATTTATTGTATAATCCCAAGTGACGACGATAAGCCCCCGGAACGAGATGCTTCGCCTGGACCAATATTTGGCTTAGCAGCTTATCGCAAAGCCAGGTGGGTAGGACCTTGCCAAAAATTAAAGTGATCATTTTCGCCGCAAAGTTGTTGGCTTGAGGTCACGCTCGAATTTTCCGGGATTATTTTGGCACATGTGTGAAAATCGGTGCAGATTAGTTTATTCAAATTGATAATTAATAATATATTCGTACCAACAGTAGAATAAGCTAGAAATAATTTAATCTAAATATACTGATAATAATAATAAAAAAGCGATAAATATGTACTTCAATATTCATTATGTCAATTTTTAATACTTGCGTGCAAAATAGAAAAACATTATATTATTATTGCTAATTTGACGGGTTTTATGTGCCATTTCGATATTGGAAAATATTATAGTGCGGTCAATAAACCTTTTATTCTTATTATATAATATTTTATGAGGATGAGCGATTTAATATTTTTGATTAAAATAGTTTTTTGCAAATTCATTATTTCTTAGTGTTCTACTGTCGCTGTATCAGATTCTATTAAATATGATATTTGAACCTAATCATCTTATGTAATATCATTTATTCTTTTCCGTATATGTAGTGATATGCTAAACTACGAACATCATCCTGCCATCCCATCACCTCCTAATTACTATTTTCACAATTACTATTACTATTATTTTCATTATTATTATTATTATTATTATTATAGATTATTGTCATTATTATTATTATTGACTGTATATGACTGTTATGACTATATATGACTGTTGATTATAAATAAAACCATGTATTCTGTATTCATACGACAAATAAAATAATCATAAATTTAACATAGATTTGCGATATTTTTAAGCATATACTAGATAAATAATGTTATCTACTCCTTTTCATTCACATATATAATAATTATCTGATTTTAACTGTTAATCTTAAGTATCTTCTAATTTAACTAATATTATAAAATATTGCGTTATTTGGAAGGATATTTTTAAAGGTTTCTTTTATAATAAAAAAAACTTAAAATAATACTATATGAATTTAAACATCGGTAAATTCATCACATTCCATATCGCCATTGTTTAATATGTAGTCATCAGGGCTTTTCAGAGAAAATGAGGGGGTCGGAGCAACTAATATTTTAGAAGCCCTTAAAAAAACCTAGTGTTGGAAAGCATAGGAAATGCAATTTTTCTGCTTGTCCTAATTTTTGTATTATGGTTAATTTTTAATTTCGTTTCCTTTTACCGTCCACTATATTTTATCTAACATAACGAGTTGAGGTCCCTAATATTACAAGGTCCATCGCAGCTGCCCTCCTGTCTCCCCCCTCTGTTAGGTCCTTGTAGTCAATATATTATAATTAATATAGAGCGTTAATTTATTGAATAACGCTCGCTGCTTTAGTTGAGTTATTGAAAATTAGCAGAATATCATAATTAGGATATCAGCAAAAAAATACGATTGTTCAGTAGAACCTAAGAAAATTGAAATTGAAAAAGAAAAAGAATTCTTTTGAAATGGCTTTGAGATGATGGATGACTTTTTGCTTAACCTAGCCGTGCCAATAGCCGTAGCCGGGGTGGGGTCTATTGGGTACCCCAAGTTTTTGAGTTTTCTCGAATAACTCTTTTAATATTAATCCTACACTTCATATTTTTTTTAATATGTCTCAAAAGTCTAAAGAATAAATATTATAAACAATAATTGATCTTTATTATCCGCAATTGCCAAAAAAATAAAAACGACAATATTCACTTCTGTTGCCACGGACGCGATGTTTTTTCTCGCTCGCATTATGTACGATGTGCGAGTGAAACGTATACTAGTGACACGTGCCGGGAAAATTTGGCGTCGGTCTATCGGCGGCGTGTCCTTAGTCTGCGGCGGGGCATCACCGGGTATGCGCGTCATATTGATTAGTATAAAAATCCAATATCACGAATAACTATTTTATTCCTAGAATAATCCTTTTTTTATATAAAAAAGTCAAGATATTGATGAAGATATTGTCGATGTTTTGACTTAAAATGCTTGGGGTCTTTTTTTTCATTATAAATAGACCCCCTTTGGTCGACGCGGCTGGTTAGAGCCGCCGTGATGGATCTGTTGATGAATTATAAAAAAAATAAAAGTATTTTCTGGACAGCGTCATACAACGTCATACTTTTGTTGATATTTAAAAAACATGTGGGATCAGAATTTTGAATCAGAAAACTAAGATTAAATTCTAAACAACTGAATATTTTCTCGGAGTCGTTTTTATAATGTATACAGATAAGAAAATCGGTGAAGATTAAACAGGAAAGCGAGTTGGAAAAGTGGCTCAGGCTATTTTTGTAAAAAAAACATATTTACTTCGCCATTTTAATTAGGAAAGTGTTCATTGAAGCCATTAGAGCCAAGAAGAAAACTTATACCAGAAATGTTTAATATAAGTTTGATAAATTAAATTTGTTATCGTGGACTTTATATATGTTTATCATTGATGAGGAAAAAAATTAAGAAAATTATTAAATTTAATTAAAAAGTTGTTGTACATCCAGAGGCTGCTCGTCCATATACACTGCGGAGCTGCAGCACCCCCAAGCAAATTGAGGAGAATTATATTTTTATATATTAATATCTATTTATTAATCTTGTCGGTGCCTACGACTCGATGTAGTCATATTGACTCACAGCTCCTTTGAGCCAGTTTGTTTTAAATAAAATATTACTTTTAATTTTAATACTCTGCAGCACCCTCCCAATATTTTACCCACGAGCCGCCACTGCATATATCGTAACACAGATTTGATAAATATTGATTCATGAGGATACATATTTTCAATCGTGAGATGCATTAATTTATGGTCATAATTCAGCATTAGTCAATGCAACGGTTATCAGCCGTATTATTGTTGTCACATTGCGAATTATCATTTTTGCGTCCCTCTGTGTCACGTAGCGGTGGCCAATTTATTTCGTAATAAAATCCACACACGCTATAATGAATATTCATTGTAAATATCGTTATTCCGGGGAATTCGCTCGCAGTCAATAAATAACAATGTCGTTCGCCCGCTCTCTACATTACTTTTTGACGTTGACCTGAAATGAATATGGCCAACCCCCGTTTTAATTAATATGAAAAATAATTTATTGCCCCGCCACCGGTCGACATATTTATGACAGTTTTATTTTGTCGAGCTCGTAAAGTCTTTTCGACACGTGTCCCGAATTTTGTCACATCAATTTCCGCAGGTGAATGCGAGAATATGACAAGTAATGAAACATTTTTGTAATTAATCAAACTGGGTAAAATTATATATTTTTTTAAAGAAAACTTTACACGAATCCTTATGATTGATGATTAATAATCTATATTCAAATCACAAGATTGATCTCGTTCAATCAGCGCATGTCATAATAAATCCCGAAAGACCGTCTTCAAAATACATCAACCCTTTCTATTTATACTGTAGCTTAGTTTCATAAAGGATCACATAAATCTAGATTAATATTTATTAAATACTAACATCGGTAATATAGGTTCATATAATTTATTTTTAGATATTTTTTTAAAACAATATTTATTATAAAACATTAAGTAAAGCGGATTTGTTCAACGTTTGTATTATTTTTATCTCGAAGCAAATACTCGACTTATAAAGTCCGAAGGTGCAACATCAGGTGTATTTGATGGATGCTGCAGAACTTCTAAATCGTGTATTCTTATTTTATGCTGCGTAATTCTTTCTGCATATGGTTTTCCATTATCATTTTGAAGAATTCATAGTTTCCTAAAACTGATTATTTAAGCATACCTTCTTAATTAATCTTGCCAATCTTACAATACACTTTTAGTGTAACAGTAGCTAGTAATTCATAGTATATTATTATTAAATCATCCCAACAAATTCAAAAGAAGAACCCTTTTCAGCCAATCACGATCTAGAGATAGATACAGGTACTTAATTTGATGAAACTCATTGTTTTTTTTTCTCTTCTTTCTCAGAAATCCTTTTAAGAAACAGATCATATCTGGATAGTAAAAAAATATGGTTATTCGTTGGAGAAAGTTCGGGCAATCAAATTCTTGATTTATTTTTTTCCATGCTATTTAAAATTATCCTTTTTTGTTGAATATGGACAACCGAGGTCTTCAGACTTGATTTTAAGACTTCTCACTGGTGTTGGTTTGTCCTTTCGCCTACTCTCAGAACTTTTGAAAACATCTATATCACTGTTGAGAATTCAAGAAATCTTTACAAATATCGCAGACGGTCAGGTATCTTCATTTGATTTGAATCCTTTATCGAATAAAAAGAGCATAAAGTAGTACAAACGTGTTTCTTCAATATATGCCAGTTGCATTTTTACTAGTGGCATGAAAAAAGAGAAAGTTTACTAACAGAACTTTAAATATGTTAACTAAGACAAGTTAACACTAGAGACAAATACAAAAAGTTTGTGATATGTAGGATTTGACGTTTTACAAATCAAATTGGACGTTTTACAAATCAAATTTGACGGTTTACAAATCAAATTGAACGGTTTACAAATCAAATTGGACGTTTTACAAATCAAATTGGACGTTTTCAAATCAAATTAGATACCTCATTGTATTTTATAAAAAAAGTTGTACATTCATAATACATATACATTTTATGTACATTTTTAAATAATACAATAGATGGCTTTATAAATTTCTGCATCTAAATGGTACATATGATCTTAAATATCAATTAATTTGAATATTAATTATGTCCTTTTCGTTAAATAAATCTTTGATTGAGCATGTATAATACGTGTGGTAATGAAAACTGATTAATCCGGAAGCGAAACTCGGGGGTCGTTCACTCCGTGTGATAAGGTTTAGCTAGTTGATCCTGTGTTAATGTCACGGATTAAGCTCTCAATTAATTATCGGAAGTGTTCTCGGTTTTGACATTATCACGTATCAATCAATCGATGATTGCGACATACGATAATGTCGCGCCTCCATACTCATCTCGGACTTTGAATGAAAATTTGATCATTTTCTTTATTTATCATCATTAATTTGGCGTAAATTTTAGGTCGAATAGATCCATGTAACCGTTTGCGAGCAATAATGTATCTTTATAAATAAAATACATGCGGTGAAAATTTGTAAGGAAAATAAATTGATCGGAAAACAGGACACTCGTTCATAAATAACGTCCTATCCCTTCTTAACCTGACCCGAATACACGGCGGTCATAAATTTCCCAATTTTCAGATATTGCAACATGCTCTCGTTTATTTGGCCAAAAATTGACCGAGCGACGATTATATTGCGATCGTATTTAGTATAATTTTCAGGGTCAAAACTACGTTTGGGACTCGTTCGAAGAACGCAGGTCGAATTCCCATTAGAAGGCGGCCAAATGTCCCCCAACGGGTCGAAAAGGTTAAGTAGGTTCAGCTTTTTCCTGTGTGGTATTGCTCCTCGGACCATTTCCTCGTAAATTATTGTTCAGAAAGATTTCTATCTGAGCTGCGAGGCTTCGATCCCCGGAGTAAACACCGAGACTCCATATTTCATATTCCAATCTAACGAATCTAGACAATTCCTGGCAGAGAGAGGAGCACATTGATGAATCGCCGCGATCAGCATTAGAATAACTCAATGCTTTATATACGAAATATTTCGATCTATATTAATATAACGTGTTAAAATGGTTAAATTGGGGCGTTCGGGCCTCGCAGGAATAGAAAATTGCATTTTTAATGGCGGCATGAAGCTTTTGATATTAATATTAAATATGCTGAAGTATACGTATATGTATTTAATGTTATATATAAAATGATGCATCGTATAACCGTATTAATGATATTTTATTATTTAAATCCAGGAAAATCTGAGATCGCTACTCTTTAATTTAATATATTATATTATCTTTAAGTGCTTAAGTCAATCACGATTACTGTATATGTACTCTATGGAGTATTATCTTAGACAGGATATTGTGGAGCAGATTCTCTTGAGACGTCTTAACCAAGGTCCATGTCGTGGGTGTGCCACAAGTCATTGATTTCTATTCCTGGAATATTTGAATTATTTTAGCAAACTCATAAAGATGATATATCTGGATTTTTATAGGATGGATTAATTAATACGAACTTATTCAATGAAGTTTGTTTTTGTCGGTTTTATATCTTCTGAGATGAATCATGGAGCTGTCAGTGGAATTGTTTATAATGCGGTTTGCTACAGCTATGTCAGGATGAAATATTTTCCCAAAACTTTGTAACTCTTCCCATTACCCAGACATTTCCTTGATTAGCGAACTACGAACATCTTGCGTATACTTCTCCACTTCTGACGATATTTACTCTGAATATTGCTACTCTCATCCTAAACAAATATTTTTTCTGAAAAAGATTGTTCAGTATTTTATCAGAAATTACAGATTGATCCTATGATAAAGCTAAGATGAGTTATGTCGTGGTTGTTGTGATTAAGGGATCTTTGTCAAAGCAATTTAAAAAAAAAATCTTAGTAAACCATTTTCTTCTCTAACCTATTTTTATCCATATTAGCCAGGGAGTACATGGATGGAATTTAAATAAAGAATTGTGTTTTAAAATTTTCTCAGTTATGTATTTAAAATGCATTATATGAGTGGAAATAAATATTTGCAATAAATGGAAATTTATTTTCTTTAAAATATTGTGATTTAAATGGTTTCATCAGCTTGTTCGAACAAAGGATTATATTTCCTTTCAAATATGATCTTTACGATAAAATTTTGTCATCTTTTGTAAATTAAAACATTTTCGAACGATATTTTCATTCCAGATAAAATTGTTAGGAACACGGTATTGGACGATTCTATATTTTGCAGAATTTTACCGCATATCTAATAAAATAATTATTATATTATGTACGAGTATTTTTCTGTTTGACGATGACTTGGAATGAGGGCTTGGGAATGGCACTTGGAATCATATTTTTGAGAAAAATCTATTTATGCTCTAAAACATTTATTTATTATAGCTTACAATATTCCTCAAAAATTATGAATTTAAAGTTTTTGTAGCCAGTTTTGTTATCAACTGTTTCAATAATTAATTGAATACACACTTGCCATATAATCCGCTGAGGGCAATTAAAAAAAATCGTAGTACTTTCTAAACTGATCGTATCTAATAAAAGTTTTCAGATTCATTACCACATAGTTTTCGGAGATAAAAAATATCCTTAGAGGTATAAAAAAGTCTAAGTAGTGTAGCGCGATGTTATCAATTATTATGTCCAGGGACTATAATTTATGGAATTTATAACTTTTGAATCACCAAAGCTATAGAATGTGAAGATAAAATTTGATTTGAATAAATTCGCTGAATTATCTAATTTGATAAAATATTTTGCTTTGCAATAAAATCAGAGCCGAAATACGAACTAGCTCTCAAATTCCAATGCGAGCTGCATAGCTGTTTGTCTGGCTTTCATGAAATGCATAAAAAAATAATCAACATCGCCGCACGAGGGTGTAGATCAGGGATGGCGGCAAACCTTTTTTTCCCAAGTGGGTCCAAATTTGATATTTTTTTATTAAATCCATGTGGCAGGTCACATAGATTGATATACAATAATAAATAAAGGCGTACAGTTTTATTAACATTCAAATTTACAAGCAGGTATGTATTATAAGCCTAAATACACTCTTTAAAGAAGATGTGGCGGCATCTAGTGATATTGTAGCAAATTAAAAATCATTTTATTTTTTATTAAATGAAGGCTTTTTACAAACATTTCTAAAAATTCAAGCGGGTTCGATAATTTCAAACGGGGTACTCGTTTGCCATCCCTGGTGTAGATTTTGCTATTTTTTTGTAGAAAAAAATGTCTTTATGCTCTAATAATTTACCTTACTCTTTATCCTCTAATAATGAAAGTAAAATCGCATAATTTTGTATTAAAACATCATATGATTAGTTTTCCGATATGTCGTCCGAGGTGGGTGGTCTATCAGAGACCTCATAATTTGGGCAATGTTTATGATATTTTAACTAATCAATAGGATACGTAAATGACACTCCGCAAATCGTACCGGATGCGAGCGAAATAAAAACATTGCGTCCGTGGCAATAGAAGCAAATATTTTTGTTTTATTTATTTTTTTCGCAATTGCAGACAATAAATGATAGTGATTATTTATACTATTTATTCTTTCAACTTTTTAGACAAATATGAATAGTTAGTGACATGTAGGATTTATATTAATTTAATTGAATTGGCTTCATAACCCTGGGGTGGGTCTTTGCCACCTGGAGGACAGTACGCGATCTCTAGCAGAGACACGTCCGTCTCAACCCTGATGCCAGGACTGCGACGGTCGTCCTTCAGGTTATCTTGGCACTTTACGTCACCAAATTGGCCTGGGTAGCGGCCTGGCTTTTCATAGATCTGTAGAATCTACGAAAACATGATTGTAGCCAACCGCCATCGCCGCCACGTTCAATTCCGTCACACAACAACACTCGACGAAAAGAGCTATTGTCACATTTATTTTTAATAACTAATAAGATAATTTGCACTTTATTAATCGCCGAATTTTAGATATGCTCGTATATAATATACTACAGATTTGATAGTTTGATAGCTCTGAAGGATCATACACCACTTTTTCATCGCCATACGATACAATTTAGCGATCAAATTATACGACGAGGACTCTCAACATTATTTCAAAGCCTGTAATATCGGAGGTCAGATGCAAACTACGTGATCAATCTGAGTTTGAGACACCGTAGCTTAAGACAGAGCGACGCCCTATCGTGCCTCCCTTTCGATATTGCTCTGGAAAGGGTAATGCCCTAGCGTGCCCTTGAACCGTTGAACGTTGACTAGTACAGCTTCGAATTACTCCAGGAGTTTACATATTTCATTGATAAAGTCTACTGCGGACTTCATAAGGATTTAGGGTCAAAACTCTCAAAGAAAACAAACTGTATAAGTCCCCATAGGATAAGTACCCGTTCGGAATGCTGGGCTCAGACATAGGAGGGCTTTGACTTGTACTCGACTTCGGGGAATGGCTCTACTGAATGTACAAAGCCATACTGACCACAGCTTTAGTGAAGGTGGCTCCAGTGCTTTAATCTCGATGATGTGGGACAAAAAGGTTTATGATCAACAGGACTTCCTGCGGACGCAGGAAATGAAGAGCAGGGATGATGTGACTGGGCTGTGTACTGCGTTACGCTGCATCACTGGGTCTGACCGGGAGATAGAACGTTGCTGTATAGAGCAGAACTCTACGGTAGGGCTGTATTTCCAATGATATTTATATTGACCATTTATATGCTATTTTTGGTTTTTCTTTACTTTTATTGCTTTTTTATATTTTATTATATTAGCAAAAAAATTCTCTCCACGTATTCATCCCATATTTTGTATATTCCCCAATTAAGGCAAGAAAGTATGCAAAATTTCTGTCGTGCCCCTGAAAATTTATGACGCGATCCGTGAAATCGGAGGTCTGCTCTCCGCGTATTTATCAACACGCGGAAACGCGAAGAGTAATGACGGGGAACAAGGAAGTAACGAGTATCAATTGCCATTGTCACACGAGCATCTGTACAGTGACACGGGGATGCGCGCGCAGCCTCTCTCCCCAATCGATATGGTGCTCGGTGCGTTGCCGTCCCGCTCGCACCGCCCACTGCCGGAAAGAGAAAACCGGGTGTCGCGCGCGCCAAAAACCGATTCAAACGCCGCCCGGATGATACAGGAGTATCAAAAGTTGAGCCCCGGACGTCATACTCGTATATTGTTTTATTGGCCATGTTTGTTTTCTGACGCACGTATTCGTCCGCTTCGATTGTGATCGTAAAAAAAATACACTGATTTGTTCCGGTAACGCAATAAAAATTTTAATGTTTGCACAACTATTTATACATTTTTTTTTCATTATGAAAACGGTGGATCCGCGCTGAAAATAGAACGGATACCTCGGAATATGTACGACAATGGCTCGTTTCTGGGAGAGCAATCAGCACGTAGCAGATTTCATCCGTCTGAAAGGGGGGCATTGCACGTATTCACTGATATCATCGATCCAAAATAAATATGTATATTTACATTGCGGACATGTGATGTACGTATCGATGGATCATGCGCAATATCTAGAATTTATTAATCCTCCGCGAAGAATATAGAATTCAACGGATTAGATTAGATGTAAGTAGTATTTGAGATTAATTAGATATTCCGCTTTAAGCGAAGATATAGGCGTATACGAGGCAAAGCTTTTGACAGTGTTGCCAACTTCAATCAATATTATGACAAAATAAAAATATTGATTCAGTAATCTAAAATTAACCCTTTATCCAATAATTCATTGATACATTAAAACTGATTTAGCTGTTTGTTCTTATACGATTCTTAATAACGTACCATATAATTATGAGATCATGTTAATCTTCATCAAAAAATGTATTATTTAAACCATTTTCTGGCCGTGTATATCGAAACGATTGATTTTTAAATCCGGTTTCAAGAATAGTTCTTTCAAACCGGGCGATTAGATCCAGAATCATGTTTTCGCTAGTTTCAATAATTTATCTTTCATTAGAATAGAAAAAAAATATGAGTATTACTCGATGCTGGACATCGTACATCATCGTCATCATCATAGGCGCAACAGCCCTATCGTAGAGCCCTGACCCCATCTAACATCCTTCTCCACTTATTCGGTCTGCAGCCACGTCGCTCCATCTTCCGGTAAGTTTCAATTATGCAGTGTCCTTTTATACACAGTCCATCCTCTTCAGCCACATCAGTTAACTGTCCCGCATCCTTGACATGTGGCCGACTCACCGGAGTCTGGCTACTGTGACGACAGCTGTGACCGGCCATTTTTGCTTTAGGTTTCAATGATGCAGTGTCCCTCTGTACACAGTCCAACTACCTTAGTCTTGGTCTTCCTTGTGGCTAAATCTCAGGCCGTTCTCAAGGATGCATCCTAGAAAATAATGAGAGCGGAAATCGGCACGGGACTTAGGATCAACGAGACCAACCCAAAATACATGCCTACATGCTAAGGACGATTCTTTGAACCCTTGAGTGTGAAGAGTACAGCTTCGACGCCGTCCAAGAATAGCTTAGCTAATTTGGAAGTACGAAGAAGAACCATGCGGGAAAATCGGTGCTACTTTGGACTTCTAAAGCATCTATGGTCGAGATTCCTCTAAAAGACGACTAAAGTCAAGCTCTATATGATCAGGCCAGTCCTAGCATACAGATCTGAATGTTAGGTTTTGTCAAAAAAAGATCTGCGAAAACTGGATATCCTGGAGAGGAGAATTCTGAGAAAAATATTTGGAGCCGTATTCGACGACAGGGAATGGTGTATCTGAAGCAAGGATGAACTGTTTCGACTATACAAGGATATAGCGGTTACAGCTGTCAGTCGACGAAAAGGCTTATGGTTAACAAGGCGTCCTGTCTTCGGAGGAAAGGGAGGACATCATACATCATTGCCATTTTAATCTGCAAGGGATGCTCTATGACTTAAAAATTAACAAATTGATACCAATGACTATTACAAACCCTTCAATTTTTTTTTAATTTTAAATAATTATATAAAAGAAGGAATTTAATCCTGATTTTTGATGATAAGTTGAGATTTATTATATGCAATATTATGTAAAACGCATAAATAATTCTTATATTTTCATGTCATGTTTGAAATGCGAGCACGTGTCGCATATGTTTGACTCAACCCTGATGCCATTTAATTCTCAAATATCTTTTATGCGACATTGAAAGGGGTTTTACCACAATATACCATAAGGACAAAATGTCAATAGACATTCGAATTTAAATTGAAATAAATGTCGAATATATGTGATGTTCGGCGATGATTACCTATAGGGAAGGTCCACTGTAACCACGATTTTACGCACCCGACCATCTATATACTGTATAATACGAAGAGTTCATTGACGCTGTTTAATATATATGTATATTTAGTTTAATATAATATTAATTGACTCGGCTAGATTATTATGTGTCCATTAAAATTTAAGTATTTCCATAATTTGTGAAACTTTGAACTGTTTAATTGAAAATTAAATTAATCTGAATTTACATACATAATCCGTGGCTCGTTTTTTCACCGAGTGGCGGTAATTCGGTAATACTTTATAAATTATTTAGTTATGCATACGGCTTCTCTGTTAATGGAATAACCGAATCTAATCTTCCCAACTCTAAAATTGTAATATACAGCCAGGATTACTATTATGTGCGAAATTGAGATAAACGCACATACCCCGCTTCCATTTTGCGGTAGGTCGATGTCGAGTCACACACATGGTGTCCTATCAATGTGTTATATATTATTTAATAATTGAATAAAAATCATATTTTATGAGATGACGTACGTATATATGTATAAATATATCAGGAGCCGGAAGTGTCCCAAAAATGTGTTCCGAGCCGATGGGATGAGAGGGAGATATTTGACTGCCGGACAGCATATTTTTATTAATAAATTCTCGATATAAAAAATGTCGACATTTTTTCATAAACTGGTGTCGCTGGGATCCGAACACTAGCGAAGAATTAAATTTCCGAATTTATCTCAGAAACACAATGTATAAATATTTATTATTTCGTCGGCGAAATGCGATTCCGGTGAAAGGGCGAAGGGAAAAATCGAATATTCGGAATAGACTCCAAAGAGGAATTAAAGTCTCCGGGGAGACCTGTTGTACTAACCTACTCGCAAAGTGCTTCTGGCGGTCTCCCAAGGAAGTAGTAGGATCAAGTGGTTTTCCCTAAAGGCTTCTGAAGAATCTAGGCCGCATCACACACTACGTGAATTTACTATGTGTCTTGTACAAGCAAACACGGTCAAAGGATGCGATAAAAATGTAACAAATTCGCAACACCAGCAGATATAATCTCGTTAAAAAAAAATATCGAAGAACGTATGAAATTCCACTATATATTCTATTTAACATTTGATTATAGTTCGAGCTCATGGTCGCATTTTGGTCCTAAATTAAATGATTATGATGCGGTTGGCAATGCGACGCATGTGGTCCGCCATATTGTTTCCGCTTGGCCCTCTCTCTACATGGCAACCATTTTATTTTTAATTATATTTTAATTTAAAAAAACATTGTTTCAAGTCCTTTTTGCTTCAAAATAATTGTATTTAAATCGCTTGTGGTGAATTCTTAATTTAGAATAATTAATAAGGATTTATAAATATATATAGGTCAAATAAAGAAAGGATGCTGTAGGGAAAATCCCACATTGTGTCAATTAATTATTCTAGAATAAAGAAAATCTAGGACAAAAACACTAAATAATCACGGTTTGACCTAATTACTCGAGGTTTTCTTATAATGATTTGTGTTTCAATAAATTATATTTATTTTTCTATTATATAGTAAAAAAAATACATCTAGGGGTACATAATAATATTTATATTTTTCGTGCAGAAAACTAGAATTATTTATTTGTACAGGTAATATTAATATAAATAATTATTATAATATTTCTTGAAAATTGAGACAAAAATAAAAAGGATTATTGGTTTTTATTAAAATTTCAGTTTGTCCTTTGAACACGGTTGAAATATTCATAATATATCCTTATTATTTTTGTAATATCCTTGCAAATTTCATAATATTGCGTCTACATATTTTTTATCGCACGCAGAATTTTAAAATTCTTTCAACATCAATATGTATCACCGTATGTTCTAGTCTTCTAGACAATTTTATGGAATAAAAATATGCATTATACGAGTGTATAAAAAAAAAATATAATCACAATAAATATAGAGTAGATCCTTATATAGTGCGTAGAACCATGTTTAGTTAGAACTTAGGCAATAAAATGTATTTAATTAATTTTGATCAGTTTTATCTTTTTCTTCTGCGTCACTGCATCCCTCGATAGGACACCCAATCTTCTTTAATGAGTCTATCCACTATTTAAGCTTTTGTATTACTCGTTCAATATATCTTAAATCATACGCCATTAATAATACTTTGTCATTAATTATAAAGGGCGCCCGATGAAACTGTATTTTTAAATAAAAAATATATGTTACTAATCATATATGTAAATTATTAATCATATATTATCTCTCGAGAGCTACAATTTTCTTTCATATCTTTAGTAATTTTAATTTTTTATTTGCAATCAATCTAAATCTTATGATTTGGATGGAAAATAAACATCGAGACCCGTTTCTCTTTTAATCTAAGCATTAAAAATATGTTTCATCTATTGATTATTTTAGGTCTTTCAATACGAATTACCTGTTTTAATCGAATAATTCACTTACAATTCCATCATACAGATAAAAGTATTTTTTTGACCGTTAGACTCAATTTCCATATTGCCAGTGGCACCTGCCCTATAGAAAGCCATGTTTTTACGACGTTGATTCGAGTACATAACCCATTTCTCATCTCCTGTCACTAGATGTAAACGAAATGTTGAATTTTCCTTTAATTTTATTAATTCTAGACACATTCGAATCCCTACAGATTTGCTTTCATCCCTTAAATGATGTGGTAACACAAACTCTGTTTATGATTCTTACCAATTATTATTAAATATTCTTGCACTATTTATGGAATAGATTTTGTCGAATTCGTTTCAATTTCAATTCGTAACACTTCATTTTCCACATCCATTTTTTTATTCTAAATTTTCACTCTTTGACTCTTTCGAAGGGGGTCTTTTTATAATAAAAGATATACCTCTAAGCATTTCAAGTCGGGATATTGATGAAATCTTCATTAATATCTTGACTTTTTTTTAAAAAAAATGGATTATTCTAAGAATAAAAATAATCATTCATCATATGCTTTAAAATTTGGTCGATATATTGCGTCATACTAATCAATATGACGCGTAAATGATACATACACTCGATGTCCCACCGCAGACTGAGGACACGCCGCTGGTAAACCGACTGCCAAATTATTGCGGCATGTGTTACTAGTATACGTTTCAATCGCGCTTGGCACATCGTACCGTATGCGAGCGAGAAAAAACATCGCGCCCGTGGCAACAGAAGCGAATATTGTTTTTATTTTTTTTCGCAATTGCGGATAATAAAGGCCGATGATTATTTGTAATATTTATTCTTTAGACTTTTTTAGACAAATACAATAAGTCTGTGACATGTCGCATTTATATTAAAAAAGTTATTTGAGGAAAATCAAAAACTTGGGGTCCATCGGCACGGCTAGGTTATATATATTTATAAAACCAATAGCATAAGCGATAAGTCTAAAAAAATTGATAACCAAAACACAACTGACTATCGAAAAGGACTAAATGAATAAAAATCTTATGTCAAAATTGATCTAACGTCAAAAATAAGCACAAATTTTTACGTGAGATATGTATGAACGTTTTATCTTCGGATACAACACGTCAAACACATTTTATCGATTAGTTCCTTTCATACTGGCAAATATAAAACTATTTTTATCAGATTTGCAAGTTTGCTCGGCCTCGATATTCGAGCGTCGGAGGAAAGCACGTACTATTATATTTCCAACAAAACCCGCTAACAAAATCCATTTGCACAATTTCCCAATCCCGTTAATTCTATGCCCATCAACACTTATCTCCGAAGTGGTTTTGTTAAGCCTCACAGCAAAAACCGCTTTATCCCGCTTGTTATCACATAATTGAGTGATGGTAAGGACATCCTCAAATAAAATCCTAATTCGAGACCCTTGTTATGCCCGTCGCCGACTCAATACAAACAACTCGATATACGTGCGCGGCCCAATTTGTCGTTTCGTTAAAATCCTTTTCTTTAAATTATGCACGGACCTGTTATTAATGGTGATACGTGAAAGGATTACCTGGTACCCGGAGATCATTTTTCATTCTGTTTATCTCTATTTGGGGCCGAATTGAATCTGTCGGAGTCGGCCGAAAGTAGAGTCATGCATATTAGATCAAAGTTAAGCAGTTGCCAAAGTTGATCCTGCAGGACAGTATTCATAAATCAAACTTCACGTGGCGCTTGTCGGTCGGTGTGGGTCGATGTGCCACTGGGTCAAGTGGGATAGGGACGGACGATGAAAAAAAAATCGAGGGGAAGTTCGCATAGTTTACAAGTAGGGGAGATGCGAAACGGGACGAGGGAGCGGGACGAAATTATTGCTCTCTAAATGCTGCCCTGGAAAAGTTATGTTTTTTCTAGCGGAAAATATTTCGTCTGTGTCACGGATTTTGCTGAATATTGTATTCAAATCAAATTTCTTGTTAGTCTATTTTATTTAAACGATTGCGAATCGTAATAGTTTTAATCTCGTATATTTTCCACCTCATCTCTTGCACAGAGTATGCACGTTTTAATCTTTTAACATTATTCAATAGCTCTCTCTATCTCTCTCCTTGCCTATTCATGTGAATAAAGACATTCTCATGGATTATTCTGTCCCAACATTCATCGCATATTTTGAATAATTATATTTTTTGTGGTCGTTTATATTTGATATATTGATGTACATTAAATAACCGATGGTACTTTAAACAATGTATTACATTCATATCAGTAAGATTTTAGTTAATATTACAGGAGATAGTTAGCAACTTGTACTATATCTTCAGTTCAGCTCGCTGAAATTGTATATGCTGTGTATTAATAATATAATTGATGTTATATCTTGTTACGATCAAAGACGCTACAGCATCTTGATACATTATAAATTGTATATTTAATTAATTAATTAAAATATTGCGTATATTGAGGTATAGAACATATTCAAGGATGGTAGTCGGCAATATGGTCAAATGAAAATATGATAAATTTATTAATTATATAATAGATTATTCTATAATATAAATGTCTATTACATCACATTATTTTGTACTTTATTATTATGTTTTAAGATGTCAGTTTTCGACAGATTTAAAAAAAATATCATTATGAAAATCAAATCTATCTTAGTGTTTTTTTTTAGATTTATTATTATGTATTATATACAAAGGAGCGAATTTTTTTTAAGGTAATTCGATAAGCCAATGAGTGATGAATAAGGAGGTTGCAGTAAAACCATTAAATTCAGCTCCTGAATTTTATCAGGATTCTTGCCATATGAGTAATATATAAATCAAATACCATGAGGAATTTAGGATATCAACATCGAAATTTGAAGTTCATCCGTATTTAGGTCAAACTTGACATCTGTTAACTGTAAGAGCGTCACAATAAATCTCATCAATCGTTTTAGTAGCCTTGTTGGCATTGAAATCCTAATCTAAGGATCAGCATGTGAGATTTACTTGCTCTAGGGAAAGACTGTTTCCATTAATCATAAAATAAAATTGATTGTAATGAAGGTAGACAATAGAACTACAAAACTAAATTGTAGAGATCCTTTCTCTTTGTAAAATAATTTATTTCTTTCTGATGTTAATCGATTATATAATAAGTATTATTATTTTATGTACGAGTCCTGGTCTCATACAACACCCTTCTCCATTTTATTCGGTCTGCCGCCACTTCCGATAAGTTTCAATGATGCAGTATTCCTCTATACACAATTCAACTACCTCAGCCATGGTCATCTTTTCCTCTAGCTGTAGGTATTTTCAGTGGCTGACTGTCCTGCATCTTTGACACGCGACCGGCCCACCGGAGTCTGGCCACTCTTACGACAGCTGTCATCAGTATATCTTTGTATAGTCAGCACAGCTCCTAATACAGCTCCAAATATTCGTCTCAAAATCTTCCTCTCCGGGATATCCAATTCTTGCTCATCGTGTTTTATCAAAGTCTAACATTCAGACCTGTATATTAGGACGGGACCGATGAGGGTCATATAGAGCTTGACTTTAGTCGTCTTTTAGAGAAATATCTCGACCATAGATGCTTTAGAAGTCCAAAGTAGCACCGATTTTCCCGCATGGTTCTTCTTCGTGCTTCCAAATTAGCTAAGCTAAGATATGTGAAGTCCTGGACGGCGTCGAAGCTGTACTCTTCACACTCAAGGGCTCAATGATTCGTCCTTGGCATATGGGCATGTATTTTGTCTTAGTCTCGTTGATTCTTAATCTCAGGCACATTGCCGCTTTCATTTTTCGCTGACATACATCCTTGAGAGCTGCTCGAGATCTGGACTCAACGTCTATGTCGTCCACATAGACAAAAAGCTGTAGGATATCTAGGCTAACTGTTGAAAGTAAAGTGCTGATAAACTTAAACTTAACCGTTTAGACGCCACAGCGTGCAGGCACGCAAAACCGGCTTACCAACAGCGCCACGGCAAACGCTACTACGAATTTATTTATGAATAAATATAATATTTTTAAATGAAAATTAATGCAGAGACTTCTTTTGAAGGCAATGTGATTGTTAGAATGTCGATATGTTTAGCCGTTTCATTTTATTTGATGTTTATACGGCGTACGGTAAAAATCCATATAATTGGCTCGGCGGTTAAAGGGTTGAACTAGTTTTTAAAGCATCCCTGGAAGGAATTTTCGTAATGTTTACCATGAATTCAGCTTTTACTCTCCAATAATGGCAAAATTTCGCCTTTCATACTTTTTTCATCTTCGTAAATAGGATGTTACTGAACTTTTTGTCATAAAGTGTTGTGCACGTTTTACATATAAAAAAAATTCTTACTTACGTCTTTGATTTTTATGGTATGAGGCAAGGTATTTTCCTATTCATTGAAATCTAAATCTATTTTATTTATGAAGATTTGGGGATACGGAATCTAGAGAGATTAAAAAAGTCATTTAAAAGGTGAGATTAATATTTAATTGACTGTGATCGGATTTTGGAAGACAACGATTATGATATTTAATGCTCTTAAATTATTATCTAACTTTATCGCTGTAATTATAGCCGATTTCATGTAAATAAAAATAAAAAAAATATTTCATATCATGAAAAAATTTGGGATAACAGGGTTCAATATTAATAACCACTCAATCAACATAACATTATTGTTGTTTGTGTTTGTTTCAATAGCCGACGAATTACATTTGATCTGTGCGAAATATTTATCCCATATACGATCCCTCGTACCGTTTTTACTCAGTTACATTTTCGCAGACAAATAAACAAATTTCTTCCATATCATGTGTTGCCAATGGAGCAGAAATATTTGTCTTTTATTTCAATTTTCGTGCAGAAGCGTTTTCTGTGCAAAATACGATGCGAATGTTTATGTTTTCAGTGTAAACCGATTCAACGTGGAAATTGTTATATATCAAATTTATTGCGATACATATATTCATATGTACGGCCTGAATATTCGCCAGTGCCTTTATTAAATTAATTAATCGATTCGGAATTCATTAAAAACGTTTATTCATCCGTGATAAATTTAGATTTTAATATTGTCTCGGACGAAAAAGGATTTTCCTTTGTTTTTCCATAATAGAATTTGATCATCGTTTATTTTTAAATAATGAAAAGCGAAAATCACATTAATTGATCTGTCACTATATTAGTTAAAATATATTTTATTATAAAATTCAGTCTCGCGGTAGATGAAATACTTGATGAACTACTCATAATTTATTCTAGTGTCTTTTGTGAAATGTAAACTGGTACGTCTATAGTTGGATTATTTCGTAAAAATAAGTCTCAAACAAACATGTCTGAAGTACTTTTGAAGTACAAGAAGGGGATTTATTTGCCATACCACGCATACGAGAGAGATCTTTATATTCGATAGAACCAAATAAAAGAAAATGAAATCGAGATTTTTTTCATGTGTGTCTCTCACAATATGGGACATGTTTCGAAGGAGAATACGCAATACCTGGAAAATCTTATCTACTTTTGGTTGAATGGTGATTTTATTTTCATTATTTATTCTCATTTTATAATAGTATTTACATATGTATATACAAACACGCTGATAGACACCATTGAATTCCTAATATCTTTCTCTACAATATGGCAAATAATATTTTATTCTATTTATGCAGTAGATTGATTTCAGTAATGGACATATAAACTATATATCGCTGGAATAAATGTATAAAATTCGCATAAAATAATTGGTTTTTTCCAATAAAATATAAAACAATCGAAATACGCCAGATTCTATTTTTGCACGGGGGATACGTGCTATAGATTATCGTGCAAAAAATGATACGATTTACATATGAAAAAGTTTCTTAGGTTTAATTACATATTTAATTTAATTCAAATTATTAAGCAAGAAAAATATTCTCATGGGTTTTAATTTAAAGTAAATAAATAGTAATAAAGAGAAATAAATTCTTTTAAAATCTTCGATCATTTTTTAAAACTGTAGTCGTATTTTGAGCTTTAGTCTTTTAACCTAGCCTTGACCCCAAGATTTTGAATAAATCGAATATACTCGACCTATTCTCGAATAATATAAATCCTACATGTCACAGACTTTTTGTATTTGTTTAAAAAAATCTAAAGAACAAGTATTATAATTAATCATTCCTTTATTGTGTGCAATTGCGTAAAAAAAACAATATTCGCCAAATCCAAGTGTGATTAAGAGGTGCGATTCACACGTGCGGTGAGTGTTTAGTCTGCGGCGGGACATCACCGAGTGTGCGTGTCATTTACGCGTCATATTGACTAGATAAAAAATCCAAAATATCTACCAAATTATAAAGCATATAGTGAATAACTATTTTTATTCTTAGAATAATCATTTTTCATAAAAGTCAAAGCGAGTTGCTTAACCCTGGTTTAGATACTATTAGAAAATTATTTGTTTTTAAATTTTAATAATATAGTCATATCTTATAAAGCAAGAGGAACATGCCATAATAAATTAATTTGACATTATTTATTAGTTAATAATGACAGCCACTTGATAGAGTACATCAAAGAATTAATTGGAATATTAATCAAAATTATACTTGGTATCAGCGATTTAACCAAAATAATTGGACCTCATTATTATCATCACAAAGTCGTTGTTAAGATTGAGGATTATATAATGATGATAGATATATAACCATCTCATTGTGTATATCCTTTCTCATATTTTCTACAAATATGGAATTATTTATTTACATATATGTAGCCATTTTTAAGATGTATTAGATCATCTAATATTCTGATTGCGCATTAACACGTGAGAAATCGTATAGGAAGACGGACAGTATTAATGAAAGATAATTATTATAAATGAAAATCGTTAGAAGAAAGTGTTGAAAGTTATTATTTTATTATTTTAAATTGAAATATATTATAGAGACACGTGTCTCATATTGATTCAGCGATGGAATGATGAGGGTCTCTGACCCAAAGCGATCGTCTGCCCGTAAATACATACATTTTTTTCGCATTTTTCAAATATATTCCGTCCCGGTGAAAGGATTAAAATCTCATTCGAAATTAAAACAGTCGCTTAAATATGTTCTCGATTCAGTCGGGGCGCCCATTATTTGATGATAACTCAAGTGGGCCGGAAGGGACCCCCAGCCTCTCGGCACCGGCCGGGGCTCCGCCGCCCGCCTCTCCCCCGGCCCCCATTCCTCGCCCACCCAGAGTTGTCAAATAAATTTAAACCTCCATTCAGTGCCGCAAACAAACCGGCAATCACAGATACCCGAAACAAAGGCGCCCTGGGACGCTGTACACAATTCTCACTGAATTTACAATGTTGCGTCCGACGGGGTGACCCTTTACTGTATTTACTCATCCCTCAGAAAAAAAATGTAAATTAATTTAATGACCGCAAACACCTCCGCGAATATTGTGCTAATGCGTGTTTACGCGTCTCGGGGACAATGGCGTCTAATTGATTCTGTAAATTATCAACGGCGATTGAACCGCGGGCTCGCGTGATGATCGCCAGGGGAGATGAAACAAGTAAATGACGAATTTAAATCAGCGATAAATAAATTTATACAACGTTATTTTATTGTGTAATGATTATTTAAGTTAATTCGTTTTGCCATTTTAAAAAATAAAATAATAAAAATTTCTTTCAGCAGCTTATTATTTCTTTTCAGTGCATATTTTCTTGTAAAAGCGATTGATAAATAAGGCATCCTTTTAAATTTAATTTTCTTTTAGTTCTTCGCTCTTGTTTTCCGCTGCAGTTTGTTGTAATTTGTTTTTCTCATGTTTTATCAACGTCTTCTATTCAATATATATGTATAGTAACGGTAATTGAAATTCACAAGCAAAACCTTAGAATATGTCAAAGGATGAAAAAGATGAAAAAGTTTTTACAGCTTTGTTAGTTTTTGCATTTTTTTTAATAATAAAAGTTATTCTGCATTTATAAACAAAAAATATATGTATTTCGTGCAGTAGATACTCTATAAATAATTTTATCAATATTTCCAAAAAAATAACAAGATTTGAACATTAAATTTAAATTAACACAGAACATTTATTTACACTATGTGTTTTACTATATTTAGAGCAAAAATACTTCAAAATAAGATTGAAAGAATAAAAATACTATGTGATGCCTCCTTTTTTTATAACAGCTTGAATCCACCTAGTTCTTATTGCTTCTACCCTTATATCTTCATACTAAACCATTGATATTGATATTATTAGTGATTTTAAATTGGCAAACTGTTCTCTGTTGACTCTTGTTTTCATAATGAGCCATACATTTTTGATGGGGTTTAAATCACGACTAATAAAGTTTTTTTATTACATCTTTAAAAAATGATTTAGATATTTTCTAATCTAAAGTAAATGGCTTAACACAAAAAAACTTTTACCGTTTTAGCCCGATGGCGTAGTGCAGATTCATCCTGGAAGGTGTAGTCGTTTATATAAAATAGGGGTTGGATGGAACCTGATTATTTTATAAGCTTCTGCATTCACAGTTCCATGGATGAACATTAAATCTCCAATTCCATAGTGAAAAGGTATCGTCAAACCATTTTAATGCTGGATGCGTCAAATTTGGCCTAATGCATTTTTCGTCAAACTTTTTCATGTTTTCTTTTTTACATACTGAATGCCATTCCAGCCAAACCAGTTAAATTTCCTTACATCCCAGGAAATAATTTTCCTACAGTCCTCTTTAGTTTAGGTTCGGTAAGCTTTTACCCATTGGAGTCTTTCGAAGTGCATTTTCTTAGGAGAAGTGGTTTTTACCATCTTCCCTGAGCTTTCTCCGTTCCATTTTGACACTGACTTCGGGTCCTTCTCCGATGAACACTATTCTTATATCCATTGCAGTTTTAAATCGGTTGGTTGAGCAGAATCGTTTTAAAAGACGATGGCTTTGTCCTGTTTCTTTTTTTGCGCTCTACAGACCCAGTTTTCTAGAATTTCTTTACGAAATCCTATAATTTCGCGGTTACTTATCCCAATTTTCGTTTTGTCACTTGAGTTTTTCTTCATATTAAATGTTCTTTTTTATTTTTAACTATTTCCAACACTATATCTCTATATACAATAACAACTTCTAGTAAAGAAGAAAATTAAAACAGTACTCTATATAAAAAAAAAACAAGAAACCCCCCCCCCCGATGATCAATTTACTTGAAAATTGAACCTTTTTTTGCCTGAGTGGATTTAAGTGACCGTTACTGTATAATTGTTTATTTAACAAATAAATTCGCGGTGATATTTGCAAATACTTCTCATAAATATTGCGGTAAATCTGAGAGATTTTATGGTCGTAAATCTCGTCTTGCGTTTTGTTTGTAAACCGTTTCGGAATATTAAACTCTCACTTGCGCAGAATAACGATCATCGTTGATTTCTTGAAAAAAATATGTCACAAATCTCGATGGCTGGCAAAATCTAATTTGTCAAATAGTTCTTATTACATTTCTATATACGATACATGTTGGCTGAACAATGTTCAATCGAAGCAACATCAAAAAAGGGGAAAAACCAGTGAACATCTGTAAAGTAAGGAAAAGTCATACATCGTTTAGAGAGCGGCAAAAAAAGGCTTTCGGCGAGAACGACCGCCTTTTTTCGCCCTTGTAAAATATATATATTTATATATAAATATACGCGTATATATATATTCTTACATAGAGTGGTGGATTTACTACTTTAACCCTTTGATCCACCCCTTCGTACGTCTTTCGGGCATCCGTGGTTGTCGTCATTATTGTGTGGAGACGCGGTAATGTACATAAAATAAATATTTTCCGGGGAAATCTCGTATCGGCGGAGTTGGAAAATATTGAAATTGAATAGGCGTATCGTAAATATGTATATTGATATTTTTTATACCCGTAATATGAATAAATTTGCATTGCGGTTATTTAACATCGGGAAAATTTTGGGTAATTACAAAATATTCTATATTAAAGTCTTGAAAGTTTTGAACGCACGTGTAACTGTTTTAATTAGTATTTATTTTGACACATCTGTAATGAAATGTCTATGATGAATAGTTGATTAAGTTTTTTTCGTATTTCATGCCGTTATTTAAATATATTTTGTTATACGGCAAATACACTCAACTTGTTTTAAATATGCTCAATATTAATCAATTATCAATTTATCGAATTCATAAGTAGAATATAGAAGTCTGAAGGCTTAAATAATATTAAATCGAAGAATTGTTTAATGAAGAGTTAGGTTAGGTTAGGTTGGGTTAGGTTAGGTTGGGTTGGGTTGGGTTGGGTTGGGTAAGCAGGGCTGGGCTGGGTTGGTTGGGTTAGGTTAGGTTGGGTTGGGTTGGGTTGGGATGGGTTAGGTTAGGTAGTTTAGGTTAATTTGTCGAATTCATAAGTAGAATATAGAAGTTTGAAGGCTTAAATAATATTAAAGCGAAGAATTTTTTAATGAAGAGTTCAGAATCAGATAATGAAAAAGAAATTAAATCCCTTAGTAAAAACGTGTTCAAAATTGATTCAAATTTGGAAAGTGCTCTCAAATTTTAAAGAAATGTACAAAAAAATTATGCACAGTATGAAGAAATATACTTAGATTTTTCCAAAAATAAAAAAACCTATCAAAGATCATCTATATTTTAATAAATTATACGGTTTTTTTTTGTTAATTATGGAAATGGAGCTGACTATCTGATGAAAATGATTTCGTACCGGTTTGAAGAAAAGGGCTAGATTATTATAAAATATCAGAGAAAATGAGAATGAGTTTATTTTAAATTTGTTCCAAGTTTTGAAGGGTATAATATTTTATTGTGTCATAAAAAAAAATACACCTGACGTAGTATAATTACATATTCTTCTTCGCGTGCCTTGTCCGTTTTTGGCCGTAGGTGAGCTACTTATATTTGTTTTTCTCCATAAATGTGTCTATTTTGGCAAGCTGGAACAATTCTAGATCTCCCAACCAGGTCCAGTTGCAAATGTTGCGGACCCACGACAGCCTCTTTCTTTTCAACCGCGTTTACCTTTCACTTTTTATTCCATGATGGTTTACATAAAACGATAATTTGATCCACGAATAACATATCCAATTTTACGATTCTTTAGTGTCCAGAATTTTCGGTTTCTTGTATAGAAATTACAAGAATTATATATTACATTTTTTTATTATTTATTTTTAACTGTGACATTTTAGTTCATATTAAATGTTTCAGATTTAACCTAGCCGCGTCGATGGGGTATTTGGGACCCCAAGTTTTTGATTTTTCTCGAATATAACTCTTTTAGTATAGCTCCAATATATCACAAACTTTTTGTATTTGTCTAAAAAATTCTAAAGGTTTATTATTGTAATTAATCATTTGCCTTAATTGTCTGCAATTGCGAAAAAAAATAAGAACAAAAATATTTGATAGTCACGGACGCAAAGTTTTTCTCGCTCGCATCCGGTACAATATAGCAAGTGCGAGTGAAACGTATACTAGTGACACGTGCCACTAGAGTTTGGCGGTCGGTCTGCCGTCGACGTGTTCTCAGTCTGTGGCGGGACATCGTCGAGTGTGCTTGTCATTTACGCGTTATATTGATTAGTAGAAAAATCCAAAATATCGACCAAATTATGAAGCATGTCATGAATAACTATTTTTAT
>JAGXCT010036027.1:94575-133318 GCA_022495035.1 Philopotamus ludificatus | reverse complement strand
GTCAATCTGGAGAGGTAATCTGATTTTGCAGCAATTAGCCCTTCTACGTTGATCTAGCACATTCTTATTGAGGGGCTTAAAGGTAGGGCCATGCCTAAGAAGGTCGGAGGGTAGGAATGAGTGAGGTAAATAGCACAGCAGGGTGAAACAAAATGAGAATTCTGAAAATAAGCAGTAAAAAGCACTTAAATCTATGTACAATAATACGAATGTCTTTTCTTGCACATATTTAGAAAAACTATTAATAATACATCTACAGCTTAAAAAGTAGAGTTTAGCTTACTCGTGCAGACTTGTAGATGTAAGATAAATTTAAGCTAAAAGTAAAATCCTAGGGAGAAAGATTTGAAGAATGATCCATGTAGGATATTTAGATAAGGAGTAACTAGAAAATTTCTTCAAAGATTGATCTACCATTCATGTAATCGAACAATAATCATTAGGATTTTTAAAAAAGGCATTCAATTTATGGATATTTATCATTTTTTAGCTCGCATTTTTTTTGAAATCTCGTAAATAATTTTCGATTTGAATAAATTCTTCAATCGTCATCGCTTAATGATTAAGAAGTATGACCATGATGATTCTGTGATAGGATCTTCCAGTCCATCGATATTATCGGATTGTCGAAGGTGAACATATTCAGCATTTAATAAATTTGGCTTAAATTACCACATCCTGATTAAAAAAACCAGGTTCTAAGTATGTAAACATATTACTTAATTTGTCTTCAGCGAGTCGAATGAAATTAGAGCTGGAATAGAAAGCGCCGAGCGCCGCCTTCTTATTTGCTGTTCCGTGCCATAGTTTAGCACAATGGTCCTGTTAAGTCCTTTATTTTGTCAAATGACACACGATCGCGTATTGTGGCACGCCGATGTTTCCTGGACACTGTATCTATCTGAAAATGGCTTTTGAATAATGCATTCGGGACAACAAAGCCGTGATATAATGGGAAATGAAAGACGTAAAACTGTTGAGAACGGAAATGAGTGTATGCGGAAAGGCTGAGAGGAAATGAAACATGCCGGGGAGGACGGTGTCGGGTGGGACGGGGGGGGGTCCGGGGGTGGGCCACGATATCGGAAGAAGGATGAGGACCGGCCCGTGGCCCCGGGGCTCCGGTTCTCTAGCGACAATCCAAAACTTGGATTTTCTCCGGACATGTAGTATTTGCTTAGAGACGGTGTCTGTAACACGAGACGCACTCGATCACTTTGAGTCAGTGCCGAATTATGCTCAGAATTCCTCTCGACGCTCGAGACCTCTGCTAAGTGGTAATGGATATTGAAGCGACGTATAATTATAATTAAATATGTACGGCTGGTGTTGCAGCGAGACGCAAATGTATAATTTTGCCGTAATCTTGAATTTGCCGCCAAAAGTGATTTGTGGCGCGTCGCGACGCTTCCAGAAATAATTTGCCTCGGCCGATACGAACGAAGGAGCCACCGATGCGGACAGGCAAAGAACTTGTACGTAGATAGAATAGAGATCGCATGTAGTTGCCCGGTCGCCGTGCTTCCGGTATGAAAATAAACGGCCAAGATTCGGTTACGGAAGGAGGAAGGGGCTGGCCCGGCGCTCGCACCGGAAACGGAAGCCCGAGTCCGCCGTCGCGACCGTAATACATTTTTGAACTCTGACAATTTTCGAGAACGGCGCGCGTGCGCGATCACAAAAGATTGCCGCCGGATCGGAAGCGAAGAACGGGGAGTGGATGTCCCATTTAATTTTACTGAGCTGATTTGGCGAATTTATTAGAGCGAATAAGATTTTGCGATTAACGTTATTTAGTGCTGTCGACGCTTGGATAGGTGATTGTAGAAATCATATTTAAAAAAACTTACATTGTTTATAAATTCTTATTTATTCACAGATTCAAGGTCACTTGGATATTCTGAATCCCTTTCTGTAATTATAGAAACCATCTAAACATCAAAAATGTCAGCCCTCTTATAGCGCCGAGATAGGGACAACGCTATGGAAACCCACCTCTATAGAAGACTAGGCACCCATACAACATTTGGGATGTTTTTTAATCTCTCCCTTGCCGATGGGGTATATTAGGTACCCCAAGATTTTTTTATTTTTTTCTAATAACTACTCTAACCGCTTTCGCTGCGTTGACACGAATACACGCCATGCAGAAGCGTTCCAATTTCCGCTCACGCGTATCTGTGTGAAGCCAGATTAAATAAATCTCAGTTTCAATCAATTATGAAAGGATCACTATCTAGCTTATTTTATTCCAATTGCATTCTTACTTTGCTATAACCTGATAATAGATTTTCAATGCATTTTACGACTTTACATGCAATACGATTTTTTTGCGTAAAAGTGCAAAAAACGGGCCTTAAAGGATTGAAAAAAATATAAAAACATTTTTATGATTTTAATATAATTATATGCTTCAAATTAAAAACAAAAAATATACATTTTTTGGAACGTTTTTGCAAAAATAATTCGCTCATGATATAAATCCTGCATGTCACAAACTTCTTGTATTTGTCTAAAAAAGTTTAAAAAATAAATATTATAAATAATCATTAGAATTTATTGTCCGCAATTGCGAAAAAAAATATTCTCTTCTGTAACCACGGGCGCAATATTTTTTCTCGCTCGCATCCGGTACGATGTGCTAAGTGAGAGCGAAACGTACTATTGACAATGCCGCGAGTACTCAGTCGGCGGCGGGACATCGCCGAGTGCGCCTGTCATTTGCTCGTCATATTGATTGTTTAAAAAATCCAAAATAGCCACCAAATTATGAAACATATCATTAATTACTATTTTTATTCTTAGAATAATCCATTTTTAAAAGTAAGTCATCAATATCTTGACTTGAAATACTTGGGGTCTCTGATAGACCCCCTTCAGACGAATTATTTCGATAGTTGTTATGCAAATATTAAAGAAGAATGAATAAAACAGGCTCAAATCCCTAAAATAATACAATAAATTAAATTAAAATAAATCGTAAATCACATAATGAAGATAACGAAAATTAAGATAAATGAGAAATCATCTATAATGCTTCATAATCCAAATTTCATTCACAAACTAATCCTAAATATTTTTTTATAAATACAGTCGACTCTCGATAGTGCCGAGATAGGAACCATGCTATAGAAACCCGCATTATGGATAACTAGATAACCATACAAAAATTAGGCATAGGTTTCTTTATTTGTACAGTAATACCCCCAATAGCGCGTCTTCCGATAGCGCGAATTTGAAAATAAATCGCGGAATTCACCCTAATAACGCGAGCGCATTCTATTCATGCATAGCTCGACCGTAAACTCTATGCTGTTTGGCTGGGTGCGCATGTGTGTTGATCTCGCTCGCACATATCTATGTTCTCATGTGTGCGAGTGTTCGGCACATTTCTCACCATTCACGCCTGATGTAGACAGTGAGCCACGGATGTCTGTGTGTATGTCGGCGAGCGCATGCATGGCAACCGAATATTTCATTCATCTAAGATTCATATAATTTATTTACATTGTTCTTGGTTTTGGCAGATTTGTATTTTTTTTTACAAAATCTCCCTAACCCTAAATTTTGTATGTGCTTCATTATCCCGATAACGCGTTGTTCCGATAACGCGGTCCCAACTTTCGCACTATAGGGGGTTAACTATAAGATTGTGCCAGGAAATGGAATTTAATTAATAATTAGATAGAAAAATTAGTAGATAAAAATCTTAGTAGAGTTTCATATCCAAGTAATATTTCTTTATTTTATCTTGATATAGTAAAACACGAAATTATTTAAGAACCTTTTGGGTTTTAGATGTACCTATGAATCGCATAAACATATTCCTATCCAAATAGCTTTAATACAAAGCTTCCAACACGTGTCGCTAGCGTATGCGGATAGTAAACAGTTGTCACGTCGGGGTGACAACAGCGATTAAAGACTAAATCTGAAGATCTTTTACGACACAAAGATTAGCTTTGACAAAGTAAACATTGAATTGTAATCGAAAAACGTAGCGAAGAGTTGAATTACAGTTTTATTCAAGAATGTTTCTTTTATCTGAATCAAAAAAATAAACTAGGTTGAGTATACAATTTTCCATTCAATATAATACGAGAAATGATCGTAAAATTAAATTGTAGTTGGATAAGGATATTGTGTAAATGAAGAAACAAATATAAATGACAAAACTTGATTGGAAAATCCGTAGCGATAATCAAAAATCGTTTAGAGACGCCGGAAAATACGGAACGTTTCCACACAACGTTTTAACAAATAGGAAAATCCAGCGTTCACATCGTACCAATAAATTTTTCGCATATATTACGGAGCATTTATTATCTCCAGCGTTCCATAAATTTATAACAAAAAAAAACGACGATAAGAAAATTGGAATCATACGCCGAAATCCCTGGCACTCGTGATTAATACGCGCACAAAAATTAGGAAGTAGTGATAACGTTTTACGATGCATTTTATATAATAATTCGTAACGTATGACGTCATTAAGTATTCGAAAGATAAGATTAACGGATAAAATGGCAATATTGCATTGGATCCATTTACCTTCGCAATATAACGTCCGGGTGAGATAACGAACAACACTAAATATAGATCGCCGTGTGTGTTTTATTATATTTATCAGGTACACAATGGTGGCAATAGAGTTTTCCGAATATTATCTGTGGCAATGGCCGCAAACAAAGTAACCGTACGCAACCAATATGAATCGATACCCAAGTCGATACATCGTCATCGCATCGTCACGCTTTATTAATGTAATTAATTTTACAGGATAATCGCCAGACCGCGACATCCTCGATTCCGTTTAAAAATAAAGACGGTCGACATTTCGAACGAAACACGTCGGAGATAACCTCTGGTTTCCGGTGGCATTTCTTTGTTACGCACCAGGATGCCGGATATCCGGTTTCGTAACCTTTGATAAGATACTGTTAATTGATGCGTCGAAGAAATTAAATATCAATTATTAGCGGGCGACGTTCGCCGCTCGGCGTCACTCGCTGCGAAGCTAATCGGATCGGAAGTGAGCGCATAAACCGGAAGCGGGCCGCGCGTTTGCTAGTTCCGTCGCATTTTTGACAACCGATGCGATGTATCGGGGCGAAAGTACAATTATTATACGTATTATTGATTAGCACATGTTTCGGCAACACGTTTCGCCATTAAATATATCAAATTAATGAGTTTTTTTTTTGCAATTTTTATTTATTAGTTCGTTGCATAATATTGCGAATTTTGCCGTTTATATTATTAATCATAATAAATAAATGTATATATTTTGTAATGAATAATAATCTCGAGACTTTGCATGGTTCTATTAATTAAACTATGATTTTTATTTGCACATATATTTTAAATTAATGTATATACGCATACGTTTACGTTGAATTTGCAAAAAAAATATATATTTCATAGTGTAGAATTTAAATGTTTCGAACACGTCGGAATACCGGAAGTACGAATTAATAAAGTAACAATCGATGTTTTAACAATAATCGATGACTCGTAGTGTCATAATTTTTT
Source organism: Philopotamus ludificatus (assembly GCA_022495035.1). Classification (NCBI taxonomy): domain Eukaryota; kingdom Metazoa; phylum Arthropoda; class Insecta; order Trichoptera; family Philopotamidae; genus Philopotamus; species Philopotamus ludificatus. The sequence continues at coordinate 127,786 of JAGXCT010036027.1, read as the reverse complement.
CCCCATTGTTATCAAAATGACGTTTACAGCATTTAGTTGTAGTTTTGCGTCAATAATTAATCATTGATTATTAAAACGTTTATTTTTTTCAAATATAATTTTGAAAGTGGAATAAGTTTCTCAGTAAATCGCATATAAATTAATAATAGACATACAAAACCCAAAATTTTCAAGGTCAAATTACATATTTCGTAATTATGTAATAGATTGCCGCGGGAAATAAAGGTCGATGTTCTTTGGTTGACAATAAAATATAACGTGTGCGCGTGAATAAGCTAAAAATAGAACAAGGTCATTTAAAATATGTGATGTATGGGTTTCGTACAAATAATAAAAACCTAACCACAAATATTGTATGACTCTAGTCTTCTATATGGAGGTTTTCTATAATGTGGTTCCTATCTCGGCGCTATAGGAGGGTTGACTGCACGATTTTCAACAGAGACAACATATTTTATTTAATAATGATTATTAAAATAACGCAAATAACTAAGTCTCTTGTATTATTAAATATGTCTGGGAATTTTTGATTTTTCCCAAATAACTCTTTTTATGTAAATCCTACATGTTACAAACTTTTTGTATTAGACTAAAGTATAAAGAAAAAATATTATAAATAAACATACCTTTATTAATCATGTCCGCAATGCGAAAAAAACAACAATATTCGCTTCTGTTGCCACGGGAGCGATGTTTTTTCTCGCTCGCATCCGGTAAGATGTGCTGAGTGCGCGTGAAATCATTAATAACTATTCATTTTACCCGGTTGTTTTCGGGCCGCCGTGTCGGTTCGTTAAATTAAATTAGTCTTTTTTACACGGTATTTTACTTTTCACCAAAATCCGTGTAAAAAAGTGATAGGTTTTCTAACTTTTTAAAAAACCGTGTTATTTAAAAAAAAAAAATACAACACCGTGGGATAATGGAAAATGGTGTAGTAAAATGTAATAATGAAAACCCAATAAATAAATTATACATAGATATTAATTAAATAATATACTTACGACACGTCTAATGTGTTAGAATCTAATGAAGCTTTTTGTTTGTTATTAATGTCATGTGTTGTTGAATTTCTTTTTATTAGGAAATCTGTTATCCACTTCTGTGTGTTTGTTTCACAAGTTGTATGTACATTTCTTCATCTCCAGCCATACACATCTGAAGGGCCTGTTAGAATTTTAAAGCTAGTTTTAGGTTATTCTATTTGCTTTTTTACCCATTGGTTATTGTGATATAAAGTGTTTATTCCTTTTGGTGGACCGTGTTATATCAAAACCATGTGAAAAATAGGTCTGTATATAATAATATGCGTATTTACATATACAGTAATACCCCATATAGCGCGAAAGTTGGGGCCGCGTTATCGGAACAACGCGTTATCGGGATAATGAAGCACATACAAAATTTAGGGTTAGGGAGATTTTGCAAAAAAATACAAATCTGCCAAAACTAAGAACAATGTAAAAAAAATTATGAATCTTAGATGAAGGAAATATTCAGTTGCCATGCATGCGATCGGCAACATACACATAGACATCCGTGGCTCATTGTCTACATCAGGCGTGATGGTGAGAAATGTGCCGAACACTCGCACACATGAGAACATATATATGTGCGAGCGAGATCAACACACATGCGCACCCAGCCAAACAGCATAGAGTTTACGGTCGAGCTATGCATGAATAGAATGCGCTCGCGTTATTAGGGTGAATTCCGCGATTTATTTTCAAATTCGCGCCATCAGAACACGCGCTATCGGGGGTATTACTGTATCAATTTTTAATTTTGGTATCGATCGGTAACGAATAACGTGAATAAAATACCTGGGATTTCTTGCATCAATAAATAAATGGTATTATTTTTTTATTAGACTTATTTAAATTAAATAATATTTATGCCACAATTATTTTTTTGTACAATGTTTTGTTTATCACCGCATCTAATTCTATTATTATTTTATGCTATGAAGAAACCGGTGCTACTTTGGACTTCAAAAGCATCTAGGGTCGAGATTCTTCTCAAAAAAGACCAAAGTCAATCTCTATAAAACCATCAGGCCCGTCCTACCATACGGAACTGAATGTTGGACTTATCCCTTATATCGTATTCGAAGCATCGAGGAGCTGTACCGACTATACAAGGATATACGGTTGTCGTCAGAGTAGCCTGACTCCGATGGGCCGGTCAAGGATGTCTAGGATGTGGGACAATCAGCCGCCGAAAAGGATTGTGGCTAACATGCCTTCTTGTCCCCGGAGGAAAGGAAGACGAATGCTGAGGTGGTTGGACTGTGTGCAGAGGGACACTGCATCATTGAAACTGTGATGGTTATTCCACGTGTTTGGACCAACGTCGTTCTGTGCCTTGGCAACAATACACGGCGTCTCCGGAAATCCACCACGCATCCTCCGGGCAGACCTCCGCCCGCAGTTGCAGCGTGAACACGCTCCTGCGTTACTTCGCCATGACGACTCTGGAGACTCTCCTCTCGTCCTTCATATGGCATTTATCATCGACACCGATTATAATCATCGCAGCCAACTAGCTCAGCCAACCGTCCGCAGACTCCACCTCAGCATCCGCCAACGGGACTGCAGCCTGGCATGCCACGAGCCCCAGCCGATGCCTCGTCTAGGGTCAGCAGGAAAGGTGCTTCTATCGACACTCTGGACTCTCGACCGCCTTGAGTGCCGTCATTGCCAGAGGTCACGATATGGAGCGTACCAGGACGTTGCACGATCACGTGCATATCTTTGGGACATAACATAACAGCTGCCACGTAACAATAACAATTCTTTATATTTAATAAATGTGTCGATGTCTTTAACATCATAAACCGTGTTTGCATTTCATCCACCGGCGAGAGTAAAGGCTCGCCATGGTCCGAGTCACGAATCCTTCCACACCCTTACAAAACTTACCGGAAGATGAAGCGGCGTGGCGTTAGACCGGATAAAATGGAGAAGGGTGTTGGATGAATCTAGGGCTCTACAACACGCCTGTTGCGCCGATGATGATGATAACTATGATTTTTTTACCTTTGCTGCAGTGGCGGATTTAGCACTTGAGAGGCCCCAGCCGCAATTTAATTTTGAGGCCCCCCTCTTAATATATTTTCTACACCCTAAAACGTGCATCCTAGACGCAATTATTTTTTAGAAAATTTAGGGGCCTAGGATCCCTGAAGTATGGGGCCCCGATGCATCGCATCGTTTTATCTTAAGGTATCTATGCGTCAGAATCCATGGATCAATGTTAACAAAACATGTTATAGTTTATTTAATTTAGTGAATACTGCTAGATTATTAATTATCTTATTAGTAATATAATATAAAAACCGTTTTGAAAGCTGAACTTGAGGCCCCAGGGGTTCGCGTAATGCGCCTGAGGGGAAATCTGCCACTGCATTGCTGAATGTATCTGTTCACATGGACAATTATGATATCACGAAGAGAAGCTAGAATTAAACGTGTATATTATGTGCGAATGTTTATCACATGTCTGATATTTTTGGCAGGATGGATATGATGTAACAATGCAAATCCAAGACATGTGTTTGATGTCGATGAGTCCCAGATGCAGTATTAACAAAATATGCTAGAAGAGATAACGTCTGCAAATTGTAATTATGTATCCGAATCTAAGCCACAGACCACATCCTACAGGATACAAGATTCATGCGAATAATTTTAATTTGAGAGAATCAATCTCTCGCGCGATGACATCATTTGGCCAATAGCACGACTCCAGCATACAATTCATCACAGATATCGATCTCTTGCTCGCGCTGCACCAATACGATGCCCAGTAGGGGTCTACAACCGGAGATGTTCTTGGCAAATTAGCATGAGGAGCAAAAAAATAATTACGACCCATCGCTCCGACATAGGAAGCAATAACAACACGGGAACAAAGAGGTGCGAGCTCGCAGCCGACATCAGAGGAAGTTATTTCTGGCACTTCCGTGTTCAACTGCTTCACCTTTCGCCGCAGACGTCCGGCAATATAAAAATAACACTGGCCGCCACCGACGTCTTTACGAACTGGAACGAGGCGAAAACTTTAACTACGACACCGATAGAACGCGGAGAAAATTCTAATCACATCGGGCATTACACGGACGCCGAAAAAAAGGCAATGGGCGAATTCCGTTCGAGTCTTTTTTACGCGGTATATGTCGCGTTTTGTCGTCATTACGACTTTTCCGTTCTAATAAGTCAAGAAATAAGAACTGCGCGAATTAACCTTAATTCACTCTGATATTTATTTGACTGCGACTCATTTTTTTTCGTTCGCAATAATGCAATACTGTTGATAAAATCGCATTATAGCACGGCAAGCCGATGCTCGAATACATGTATCGATACATACCTTCGATACTAATTATATTAAATCGTCGGTTTATTAATAATAAAACGTGAGATAAGCCACATTGCGAAAATTGCCGACGCACATACGTTTTCGTTGTTCAGTTTTATTGTGTCACATCGGGAGATAATCACGATTATAAAACTGGTTTTTTGAGTTAAATTTTTAAAAATACACTTTGAACCGGTTCCGGATATATATGTAGTGATGCCAAATAATTGAATATAAAGCGACTGGATTAAAAATGTTATAATACAGAGAGTACATAACAGTTCATATAATATATATTAAAGAATTTCAGTTCATATTAATCACGCCGATAAAGTTCAAAGGTCTCGATCGCACTATTTATAAGCTCGGGACTCAAATATGAATACTAACGCTGACGTGTTTTATTAAAAATATTTGAGTCACTAGTTGTTTTTGTCGTTTATTGCATTACGCAGTTAGTTCATTAAATTTGAAAAAAATCGTCATTGTTATAAGAATACATTGAAATTCAAATATATTGGGTTAAGGATTCTGACCTAGTTTAATTCTTTTAGCATTGAATGTGACATACAACGTTTTATTCGTATTTATTATAAATTTGTTAGATGAAATTCGGAAATAAATATGATTCGTCGAAAAGTTTTGTTTGAAGCGCAAATAGTTGCTGAAGCAATAGTTAAATGCTAAAATATAAATAAATATTATTGATTTAAAAACGATACCTAATTTTTTTCTCTAGATATTATTAAAAAATCTATATATAAATAGTGGCGGTTCGTGAGTAACACTCAATTTAAATTTAATTTACATAATATACGATCAATAGACACATATATTTTCCTCAATTTGTTTGGGGGTGCTGCAGTTCCGTAGCGTGACTCGACTCGCATAATTCTTCAGTATAATACCGGTGTTATTTTTCAGCTGAGAGCATGCGATCAAAAAACATGGTAAACGAGAAATTAAATAAAAACAAATATAACGGTCGTTTCATTGTTTAATTTATTGTTTGCAAAATTTTGTGGAGTACTTTATGTTGCATTTAATCTTAGGTAGGTAGGTATGGACTCAATTCCGGATGTGGGTACCATACACTAAATATTTGTTATTTCTTTAATAATATTGGTTGAATATTTTAAACAGTGAACGAGTTTTTTTTAATTAAAATAATATTATATTAGCTAGATAATTCCAAAATCGAATTTATCGCATTTAATTGTGCACAATTTTCAACAAAAAAAAAATTGTTTTGATAAACTCGTCTCCGACGTATCTTGACATTGGTATATTAGCTGCTTATTTTATTTTTTGTTGAAATTTTTCACGTGTTTTAATGTACTCTGAGATTTTTACTAAAAAAATTAAACATGTGGAAAGTATTTTAGACCCAAAATAACACTGTTATAATGCCGTAGTCGTATTAGCCGGATATGGACCCTTGCGACTTCTTAATCCTCATGATGAAAAAAAATATGTTAGGACGTAATGCTGCTAACATTGAGGAGATAAAGAAAAAATCGCTGAAGAATTTTAACACCAACCGAAATCTTATATACTTGATTTTACACGTTTTGGAAATTTGACGGTTCAGGTGACGAATACAACGATTTTTTAACCTAGCCGTGCCGATGGGGGTATATTATTATAAATAATCATTGTCCCTAATTGTCTACAATTGCGAAACTAAATAGAAACATAAATATTTTTTTCGCTTTATTTTTTCTCGCTTGCATCCAGTGCGATATGACGAGTGCAAGTGAAACCGTGCGATTGACACGTGCAACGTGAGCTCGGCGGCGGGACATTTCCGAGTGTGAGTGTCATTTACGCGTCATATTAATTAATATAAAAATTTTAAATATCGACCCAATTTTGAAGCATATCATGAATAACTATTTTTATTCTTAGAATAATTCATTTTTTTTAAGTCAAGATAAAGAATTGATCTAACTTTTTAAAAAAAAACCGTGTTATATAAAAAATAATATTATATGTTTGAAAGTGGTATAAGTCCTTTTATTTACATTGTGAGATATGTAATGGCTTGCATAAGTATATTGGCACACGTAAATCAATTCAGGTATTTTTTTTTAAATCGGCAGCTATAAACTCGTCATTTCGGTATAGTTTTATGCCTTCTTCGTTTTCAAATAAACCAAGAACTAAATATTCCGCATTTTCTTCCATAGAAATTCAGGCAAAGAAATGCTCGAGGGTTAAAATAGACTTATTCCATTTCATTCTTGCTCAAACATTATGCAGTTCAAGTACTTTTGATAAATTCATAAGGATTTTTATTTAAGCAAAAGTTCATTAACTCATTTTTTTACGAAAAACGATGTATTTTTGGATTATTCTTGGAATCCGGAACTGAAACGTATCTACCGTGTAAAATGAGACGCGTGTCGTAATTTTTATATATATATTCTGGTTTTAACAATGCAAAATACGACCTTGTCGCTACGTTCCGCGGGGTTGCTTTGCCATTCAATCGGTTTCGTTAAATCTCCTGAAACACGTTTGATATTCCGTAAAGCGTCGCTCGTCGTCGAGTGCCGCTTGATTATTCCAGAAGGCGTACGCGTAATTATTGTTGAGGAAAAAAATCTGAAAATACCAAAGCCAACCAGACCGGAAATGACAATGACGCCCGCGCATCGGCTCTGCGCACAAAAACCACGAATGCTCACGTCTTCCTGTGGCCATCTGCGACTCTTCAACAACACATGCACTCCAAGGTCGGCTCGGTTCGTGGTGAACTCCGCCGTCATTTTTTTTGTTCATCGCTGCATTCAGAGTTGGATAACGCGCCGACAATAACATATTACACATTAAGTGTCCCAAATTGATGCTGGCCGCTGCGGTCGTCGCGATTGCGCTGACGAAATTGGCCACAATCGAGATTAATCGATTTATCGCCGAAGGGTTCAGGTTTCAAATTCTTGAAATTTTCCACGCTTCCCGCGATTGCTAATAAATTTATTTGCCGTTCGCGGAATCGACACATTCGGCCGGCACGTGACGACGAAACCCGATGACCTCCGATCGGCGTCTCCGATAGGAACCAATTTACACGGACACTTCCCAGCCACCTGTTTGTTTGTTCGCAATGATGACCAAGTCACGGCTTTCCAACTCGCATTTTCCGGCTAACGAAATCACTCATGACCTTTCCCGGACAACTGGAGCTGATAACACAATAAGCAGACAGGTCGCTCTTTATCATATATATATAATAAAAAAAACGCTCTTTTTATTATCTTATCTCGCTTTTCTACGTGTGTGACGTATCACATCCGCATACAGGCGAGATACGTAAAAAATATATATAGCGATCGATTTGAATCGATTGTCGTCTCATTTTTAATATTGATCGATGTTAAAAGCGGCCGATGGGTTGACGTCACGGCGAAAGTGTATATCGCGCTTCCAAAAATATCAAAAGCTATCTTGGACATCTCGCGAAACCTAGTTCCCTCGTACTCGCGTATTCATAATGCGACACGAAGTCTTAATCTCGTTGGATGTACGGCGTTTGATGTGTTTACGCGTCTCGGCACTTGCTAAATGGATACGCGCACAAATGCGAAATGTCACAAAAGAAGAAGGAAGGAAGCGGTGCCGGATTCCAGAAGACCTCGTCTGTAAAAATGGTGTGAACCGGGCAGACGGCCAATCCGACACTCTTCTCTCCCCGAAGCTATTTAGATGACCAGACTGCTGGCGTTGCGAGGAAGTTCCGCTCTGTCATAACCAGACTGGATCATTCTTCTGGTGGTGGGCGTATGCTATTCGACGATATTCGCGGAATTGAAATACCGGAAAAGAATGACCCAACAAGCCAAAGCGGCGCGTCGGCGAAAGAATTTCACTTCAACACCGGCTAATTATACACATCTTCAACTATTCATATATTGGATGCTTTTACAAATGGTTATTTATTATCGAGATGCTATTTACATAAAAAGAATACTACTGATCATTTATTTACACGGATTTTAAATAACACTGTTCAAGAAAATTATCAAATTATAATTAAATATAAAAAAAATAGTTGTCAATCGCGTTATCATCGAATAAATTCGTATTTTTCTTAACTAATTAGATTACATTTTTCGATCACATTGTGCATTTTGACTCAATTGCTTGATCTATCTCCGCATGATGAAATTTTCTTCATTGTTTCAGCTTCATATTATATATGAAGGTCCAACAGTTTGTCGGTGGTGAGTTCCTGTCCATGTTCCTCCATCAATTACCTTAGATATCTTTTAGTTGATTATTTTGGAATACACATGTTTAATCGATTATTCGGCTCGAAAACAACGTCGTCGTCCGAAGGGGGTATCTCAGATACTCCAAGCATTTCTAGTCAAAATATTAATAATATCTTGACATTTTTTAAATGTATTATTCTAAGAATAAAAATAGTAGTCATTCGTGAAAAAACAAAAATTTGGGGTACCCATTATACCCCATCGGCACGGCTAGATTAACAAGTACCCGCTGTTTTCAGGCGAAACTTACACCTAAACCCGCATCTTTTTATCTATCTTTCGCGGCTCTGTAAAAAATGCGTATAGTATACTTATATTAGATTATTAGAATATTTAGATAAGAAATAAAATTTTCGAGCTGTGAAAATGATGATTTATTGTATTTTAGACGATAAAAACCAAATAGATATCTTTATGTAGTATGTAGGTAATTTTAGCTTTGTAATAAAGGATGCGACCACATAAATATTCCAAAAAAGTTATTTTGTTGAATGGATAAACAAAAATCTAAATTCGTTACAGTCAATGTGTAAGTACTGTAAAGTTTTCGATCCAAATAATCTATTATTTCAAGGACAGTTTTTAGTCATAAATAAATACATATGTCATATATTTTACAAAGGGCATGCAGAGTAATGAATGAAACTGTGTCGAGTCGTAAAAACTTTAAAAGAAAGCCTTTTGTAGCGTATTAGATAACATGTTTCGTGTGAACCCGCGTTAGTGCGGGAGCGGGTGTTTACCGTTTACGAAAATTTCCGCACCAACGCGGGGCCGGGTCTCTGAGTGTTAAGATCTCTTAAGAGATTTTATATAAAATGATGTATATTGTCATCAAAATGTAATGAGCATTGAATCTGATGACCAGAACTTGACACTCACATCTAATCAAAATTTAAATAAATATTTTTATGAATAAATAACTACCCATTTTTATTATTTTTTATTTGATTTAAAAAAAGTATAACAATATAGCCCTTTTGGGCTTAAATTCTTTTATGCGGAGTACATTGGACGTATAATATCTGCCGATAAAAAATATGAGGAATTTTGGAAGCCCGGGATCATAAGTGAAAAAATCCACATCCCTAGTAAATTGCGAACTCTTGTTTGATTTATTTGTTAATTTACTTTTTTATCTATTGATCATTGACTATAGTGACATAAAATCATGTCCTGTTTCGCCAATTAACACCGGGATGTAACAACACGCGAAATTTAAAATACATATATATAAATATATTGTTTCTTGGAAAATTGTTATTAAAAATAAATCGTGTAAAAATTAGTATTAGTTACTTTAGTGGACCGTGCTATTTTAAAATCGTTTAAAAAAATTAAGTGCATATTCGATATTAATCGAAAATCATAGAATCAATGAAAATCACGAAAAAATTGAATTAAATGCCCAACTTACGTCACAATTAGCAACTGTATATTTAGAGTACAGTAAACATTCGTTTGCGAAGGTTTTTTCCTATAACGTCAATCCCCCCTAAAACGCTAATTTTAATTAGTTTTAAAAAAAAATTTAAAACGCTTAATTAGAATTTTCATAAAAATATTTTATAATTTTATAAAATTAACTAAAAATATGTCGCTTTGATCTTCCCTCTCCGCAAGTTGCAGGAAGATTACGTCAGCCAAAACACGAAAGGATATCGCTCACCACGCGAGTCAAGTCATTTTCGCTGGTTAACACGTAAAAATTTCCAAAAAAAGAAAATGCTTGATTTACTGACTTCCTTCAAATCAAAAAAACAAAATTTAAAACCTTAACCCCCTATAACGTGGTACCTATCTTGACGTTATAGGGGGGTTTACTATATGCATGTTGACGTTTATTTCAATGAAGTTGGCAGCACTGCGCCGGCCCCCATTATGACGTATGCGCGTTTCTGCGCCCTAATCTACCAAAATTATTGATAAAATCGTTATTGTATAATGTTTAAGTATAAATTTAATGTGTTGGCTTCGAACAATGGAAGCTATCTCCTGTTTTTATATATCGATTCTATCTTTTTTATGCGGAATCTTAAAATCCATCAATCAATTATGTACCGATTAACTATGAAGATATTAGAAATTGAAATCGAATCAAACAATTATCGTATCACCATATGTTAGAAACCCATTTCGAAGAGTTTTAAGTAACAAAAAAAATATTGAGTCATAATCCCTGAACAAGTTTACAATGTATACAATCTAATCTTTACAATTCAAGTAGTTTTATTTGTATTGAATATTCTCTAATCCTTTACATATTTTTTTTTCTAAGAATTCAATGTCAATTCAGTGTCCGCACCTGCAATAAATGCATACATACATAAAACCCGATTCTTTTTAATGAAAAAAAAAATAGGTTATCGACCCACGATTGTTTATAATATTATGCATAGTATATTTTTTTTTTATAAATCTAATCCATCATTCCGTCTTATAATTAGCACGTGGAAGCGCCGATCCGAATTCGCGACGTATTATTATTGTGAACGATGGCAGAGTGTCAAATATTCGCCACTATTAAAATATAAACACCAACAAAATTCACCTGTCAGCTTCCCATCTCAATTATTACACAAAACATTACATAAAGATAATTTACATCGCGGAAAAAAATGGACCAAAAAAATGGAACGAGCATCTGCGACGACGTCTTTATCGGCGGATCGAGCGGCCGTTGTGATTGAATTTAAAAATACGGCGGGAATTTTGAAATTGGCAAGCTCGGGACACAATGACGCAATGCACCGCGATGACTGGGTCCGCTATCGTCAGCGGAGTCGGTGCCAGGAAGTTCTGGTCTTAACCGCAGGGAGCCGGCCCGGCGCCCACCAGCTCCCTGATTCATCCGACTAATGGACGCCACGAGGAAATTATATGCATAATAAACTACCAACTATTACCACACATTACTCACAGCCTAACACTACAACTAATTGCCGCATACGAACGAAAAATGCATAAGGCACAACTAGTCATTCAATCGGCACGATCTGCAGAATGACTCCTTACCATTCTTCATACTCCAGATGCCTACGTTCTGTCGATTTTTCGAGAGCCCCGCACGACAGCTTCTGTCTTCCCAACCACCGTTTACCTTCCATGATGCTCTGCAGAATTACTCTATGTGTCCAGAAGCTTCCGCTGTAGAGTAGTAGCAACCATGCAGAAGTACAGACCACACGCAGCACCCCATCAGCAGCGCGCTTACAGTGTCCATGTGTGCAGAACTTCAATTAGCGCCTCTGTATGTCTGGTGAGCTTGAAATGACGAACTATGGACAATCACTTTTATTGTTATACCAGTAGAACCACTACACCCTGAGAATGAATTTGCTCCATTTTACTTAAGGGGACATCTCCCTTGAAAAGGTCCTTATCATCATGAAAGGATTGCTATTAGGGATACCAGTAAGTAATGTCGTTTTTTCGATGCGCTATCTTTAAAATAGTCTCCTTCAATCTGTTAGGCAGTAAGGACGTGTTATAAGTTTCTCTTGTGTAGCGGCTACCTGCTCGTGGCTTTTAGACAAAAAAACGGCTTCTTTATCCCTCTGACGACAATGGGAGAGACGTGTCCATCGGAACAACATCTGCGAGCTGTATACTTCAATATCATTTGGAAAAAGAAAGACAGAGGTTACGAATGACATTTTACTAGATTTTACGGTGACATATTGGATGTCAGGAAATGCCATGGTTTAAAAATTTAACCCAGGTGATTTGTGTTTGGAAAACGAGCCTCAAAGTGGACGACCCGTCCAGGCGGATGAAGCACCCGTGAATTCTGCAATCAAAGACGACCCGATGGTGACCATTGAAAAATTATCGGAAAAGGTCGGTACATCCTGGTCCAGCGCTCAGATGATCCTAAAGAAGTTAAGAAAGATTAAAAAATAAGGTGTTTGGGTCCCACACGCATTCACGCGCGACCTCATGTTGCGAAATTGACGTGTGAAAAAATTCAGGATCTTGGATGGGTCACTCTGTTGCATCCTCCATACTTGCCGGATCTCGCACCATCTGATTTTTACTAATTTCGTTCTATGTAACATTTTCTTCAGAAGAGGTGAATACAGCCCTTTCAGACTATTTTCAATCAAAACCCGCAGAGTTTTACAAGAGGGGCATGGATGATTTGAAAGAAAAGTGGTAGAAGGTTATAGATAATATGGGGAATTATTTTGTATAAGAAAAGTTAAATAAAGTATAGGAAAATTTGTTTTAAATTTCATTGAAAAAAACGACATTACTTATGGGTACCTCTAATATTACGCAACAGGGTTAATGCTAGCTGTGACTCGTCATATATGGCGAATACCGAGACAAACCCCCTCCCACTTGCTTGAACACAATAAGCAGCGTAAAATCCAATACCAGTAATGTAGAAGATACACCTCCAATGCTAGCAATGACCAAGAGAAGGAAACCTCTTTAATAAAAGCCGCATATCAAGATGGCAATGATTCAGAGATCGATATCGAGTTTCTCCAGTCATGCTTCAGCCTGTTTATCGGCTTAATGTTGAGCAAGGACGTCTCCACTAATCCTCCTCAGTGGGCAGTCGTTCAATATGTGGAGCATGGTATGTTTCGGTGCTCCACAGTTGTATTCCTGTTAAATTCCAGTGAGTTAGTGTCTCGATAAAATGTAATTCAATATAAGGCGCCTGTGTGCGCCGCACAACCTTGACCATGCGCCTCCGTACCGTCCAGAGACAGATCTTCAAGGAGAATTCAATATCATGTTATCATCATCTGCACAATCGATTCACTACGAATGTATCATAAACAATGTAACCCCATAAAGAATTGCATCTCCATTGATGATACATTACTACCAACCACCAATCATCCCAGTATCGGATGCTCTCGGCGCCATTGTTCTCGCATTAATTTTCTAATCGTACAGTTTACATTGAATTAGTTTATTGTGGCCGCGCTTAATCTAAATGATTCACTATGACGCAAATATAGGTGTAAAAATGTATTTTGGTGTATATGAGAACCCTAAAGATCTTAAATTTCAAATAGGCAATTGTTGATAAGAGCATTAGTGAATTAACCGCGATCGTAACATGAAATATGTGAGAAAAATATTGTTTGATCTAAAAATACCGAGTTTTTTACAGCCTTGTTTGTACAGCGTTTCCTATTTTTACATATTTTTTCTCCTGTTTTAATCCCTATTTGCGTCGTCAGATTAGATAAAATCCTAAATTTTATAAAAAAAAAAATATGCTTTTGATGAATATAAATTAATAGGTTAATGATGATCTTATATAATGAGGCAGTAATCGTCTTAGTCAATCTATTTTATTTTATAGTTGGTAAATATCGATACTTTATAAATCCATAATGATCAAAACTATTTATTATTATCGATACTATTAATATAGACCTAAATATATCATATAGCATCTCTTGTTGGAATCGGTTGGATCGAGTTTACCTCTTCTTCATTTTAAATGTTTTAGACCAGTGGTTCTTAACCTTGTTGGAGCTACTGAACCCCACCAGTTTCATATGCGCGTTCACCGAACCCTTATATCGTCCGTCGTATCATTTTTCATAATATGTACAATAAGTCGGGTGTGTGTTTTGACCTCCCCCGAACCCGGGAGACTGACTCATCCAAACCCTGGGGTTCGATCGAACCCAGGTTAAGAACCACTGTTTTAAACATTAATTTCATACTGTACCAAAATAAAACGGGACTGCAGAAATTGTTTGCAAGTAGCGGGAAAACGTGAATTCCGGGCACATAAAAACGGGATTCAACTCTAATATAACTGTGGATTTTAGGCGTCATTTACTAGACACACTTTCTTCTTCGGTACTTTCCTCATATCTGAAGTTGATGATCCCTTTTTGGATCTGTGCAACGATCACTCGTCATCAACTAGGCAGTGGCGGCTCATGGGTAAAATATTTGGGGGTGCTACGGAACTTAAAGAGTCACCCCCCCACCCCGCTGCCACCCCGCATCCATCCAATACACGACGCTGGTAGCGCTGACAAGCAGACAGCACTCTTGCTCTACACCCCGCGTTGTACTAAATAAAAATATAATTTATATTTTAATATACATAATCAAGAGACACATATATATGAAACATATACATATGAAAATATATTTTTCCTCATTTTACTTGGGGGTGCTGCAGCTCCGCAGTGTATTCGGACGAGCCGCCCCTGGCTACTCAAATAGGTTGATGAGGAACGAGTTAGATTTTTTTTCAGAAGTGAGGATGTTCAATTCTTTGAGGATGCTGATGTTAATGTCTTCTTAGACTCCTTACATATATTATATACTAATTCTTCCACATCTTGCTGAATTAAGACGTATTATGCACAGTCATTGCTATTCTTTTAAGAAGATCTCTTCTATAAAATTCGATATCTCTGATTTAACGATTCGAGGGATAACATTAATTTTATTCCTTTAAATTCTATGAGTACTTGCGCATTATACATATTTTTAAAATATATAAAAAATCATCGCAGCATGCATCTAGACGAAATTTATTACCGTATCGATGATATTTTGGTTCCAGCTTCTTCCCCGTAACCTTGTGCTCCTCAGTTTCAGCAGCGGACGCATTTAGTCCAACGATCTTTTCTCTGTAGTACAAAATGATTCACCTACACTTCTTACATTTTGAAATTGCTTCATGCTGTTATTTTAGCTCTTCAACGAATTTCCCCATCGCGTTTACAGATCCCGAACTTGGCTCGCTTGATTGCTCGCCGTGTC
Source organism: Philopotamus ludificatus (assembly GCA_022495035.1). NCBI lineage: Eukaryota > Metazoa > Arthropoda > Insecta > Trichoptera > Philopotamidae > Philopotamus > Philopotamus ludificatus. The sequence continues at coordinate 112,391 of JAGXCT010036027.1, read as the reverse complement.
ATCTATAGATCTTTATTCGGTTAAGGTTATTTAATCATTTCAGAATTATTCATTACAAAATGCGATTGATAGAAAGTGAATCTTCAGAAGTATATATCTTTCCAATATCTGAAGTGAAAAGTATCGAGAGGTCGAGACAAGAGCCATCTCGAATTATTTGTACATTAACAAGTTAATCTTAAATAGTTTCGGCTCCAAGTGATGAAATTAATTCGTTGCAATTTTCTTTCAGATTATGGGTGAATCATTATGCAGGTTCTTAATTTATTATTACATAGTTTTAGCTCTTAGTGATAATTCCTCTACTTTCTCGTTGCCGCTATCTTCTCATGCAATGTTTGCCGTAGCGATTTTAATTAAGTCTTCAGCATCTAGCATTTTTCCTAGTGAGATCTTGTCAATATCTTCATGCGTAATTTAAAAAAAAATAGCTGTTAATCTCCGAATAATTAATATTATCTGAGATGACTATGGCAAAAAATGCAAATGATTTCCAAAATTGTATCGATTGATTAATACGATAACCTACGTCTTCTGATAACTAAGACAATCGATCAATTGATGATGATGATAATAATATTTATAGCCAATCTCAATGTAAAATTAATATTTAAGTCTTTATTTAATACGGATTCTATTTTAATTTTTAATTTTTCTTGATAAATTCGAATCGTCGCGTATGATTAAACGTCGTCAATGACAAATTGGGCGTTGGTAAGACTCGATTTAACATCCAGCCAGTTAACACATCAACCCAGAATACATTCTTTGTTCAAATCTATACATATTACATGTGTCTCTGTAATCATAGATATTTTCGTGTCTACGTCGGAATCTCTTTGTTTCAGAAGGAGCGCTTACGACATGTGTTTTGAATTTTGGTTCAGTTTTTTTTTACGACATCGCTATGGCGCATGTGGCCGTGTCAAGTGGATGGATGCATCTTTAAAAAAAAGAAGGAAACCACCGAATAATTAAATTAAATAGTATAACGAACGTGACGTGCGTTATCGTCGTGTATGATTGTCGTTATCGTGTATACTGTTGTACAAACAACATCTCGGGAAATTGTTAATCATTTAAATAAAGATTGATTGTGTTATGAAAACAATATACGATTTCCTAATGCAAATATTGATTACGATGCTGTTTCCGCTATCATTTATTTCGGGAATCGGCGACCGGAATTGCCATATTGTTACAACCGGGGCGCTGCCCCACACACATTTCTCCTAATAAAAAAATAATAATTAGCTTAAATATGCAAACAGTACCGTATTAGTATGTGTTTGGGCGTTCTTGTATCCGCTCGGTCACGTGGTCGCTAGCTTTGGCGCGAATGAGTGTTGTTGTTTGGCTTGGTAGTGGAGGTAAAGCGAAAAGTTCCGTATTACCATATGCTGAAGGTCGCTTTTTGTTTACTGCGTGAGTCTGTTCAGGGCAGGTTTCTATATGCCCTGAACACATAGTCGCTAGCCTCAGTTTATCTGTTGATCCGACGCGAACGAGTGCTGTTGTTTGTCAATCAGTGGAGATAAAGAGAAAAGTTCCGTATTATCGTATACAGAAGGTAGCTTTTCGTTTGCTAAGTAAAGCTCTGTTTGGCACAGGCTTGTATATTATGATACTTTCTATTAGATTCGAAAAATAAACGTCACCGTCAATGTTTTTCGACTATATTTTGCATTTCTCTTTTTAGGAATTTGAATATCTTCATCAACTGATTGATGAAGTTCTCATAATTCGATCGTTTGCCGATTGCAACCGTGTTTCACACACTTTGAAGATAATAGTTCAAATAAATAAATACATATACACAGCAGGGGTGTATATTCAGGGTGTGCTAGGTGTGTGCCGCACACCCGCAAAAATATAGAACATGTAATACATATTTAATGTATAAAGTATATTTTTAAACGGCTGGAAGGATATCGTATACGCACGTAAATGTATTGGGCAAGGCGTTCGCTATGACCGCTGCACGACCTTACACATACGCAACCGCATACAGTACCGTCGCATATTATGGGCGTAGGGTCTCGACGAGCGAAACTATTTTTTTTGTATACAGTTTAACGACCGAAGACGTGCTGTCAAGTCGTAGCACATTTGTCTACTCGATCGTCTCAGCTGTTTAATACAATACTTGAGAGCGCATGCAATCAAATCGAATGTCGATTTTCTGCAATTTCAAAATTAGAATAATTGCAGCTTCTAATGAATGAAAAATATGCTAAATTTAAAGAAAAATTTTCGAATAGTTAATTAATAATCTTAAATTATTTACTTTTAAAAAACGAGTTTACCGTTATTTATTCATACTCCAAAATTTCAAAAATTATTTGTTCATGAATTAGTAAAGTTCATTGAAAAAAATAATCTTAAGTCAATATCAATAAGTTTATAAACTACGAAAACTAATTTTAACTATTTCAAGTACCACTGCGTCAATAGAACGCCAATTTTCTGCTCCAAACAGAATTAAGACATGCTATCGAGGCTCACAATGTGGCTTAAGTCTAATATCAATGGAGAAAAAAAAAACTAAAACTAAACACTTTACGATAGTGCCATTGAAACATTTATGTCGCAAAAACCAAGAATAGAATTAATGTATAAATAATAGTAAAATTCATTACAAAAAAAACTGTATTTTTTTTCCAAATACAGCACAGCCAACATCAACACCCACCGTACGCCACTGATATACGTTTTATTTTTTTTAAAAAATGAGGGGGGCACTTCTATCTCATAATGCCCCACCTGTTTTTAAAGTCACGAGCCGTGTGTGTGTTACAGCATGGTCCAGTACTTGAACTTTAATTAAAATAAAATATGTCGTTCAAATATTATTATTTAATCGATTTCGAGTTCCACTTCCTGTTTCAATTGGTTCACATTTTTTCGCACTTGCCGCTCATGCAAACAGTGTTATCGTGATCTTATCGTCTATATCTTCATCGAGCAGGAAGATCTTTTTCGCCGTTTGTTAGCATTATCGCGTTTATGACCGATAAGAGGACGGTTGCCTACCACAGAAGAAATAACCAGGAAGACGTATCGCATTCGTTCTATTTATTTATATATTTAATAATTGCATCTGCTCGACAATATTATCTCAGTTAATCACCATATTGAAATAGTACACAGAAGCATGTTTTTAACACCGATTTCCTATTATGTCATCAGCATTACCAACAACGGATATGGTCTAACCGCAGCTTGAGAAATTATAACCAATAATCATTAAAAATTTATAGGAAATTGTGAAACAGGATATCGTAAAATGCCAAGTGCACAGTCATCTCGCGATGGCTACATATCTCCACTGTTATTATATAGGTCGATGAGTGGTAAATATCTGCATTTTCTGCAATGTTTTCCGGGATTTTCTCGACTTTTGGATATGTTCTTTGATTTTTTTTTGGGTTTGGACACGTCGCGCATGTTTACAAGAGCGGTTATACCGAGCACGTTCTTTCGCTCATGCATTTTGCATGTCCCAAATCTATTTCCGCATTTCGTGAGAACTTGTGCGTGCCACGCATCATGACACGGAGCTAAAATCGTATGTATCGAGTTTGCCTTATCATTAATTTGAACAAAAAAATATGAAATTAATATTATTTTGACAACAGGAAATTTATTAGCGAAACTTTTCTGTGAATCAGTGCGATATTTCTGAATTCTTACATCATGAGCTCGAATAATTGTATATTAATCAAAATTCCATTGATTTGAATCATTAGAATACATTAAGCTCTTGACCCTTAACCCCGTAATATAACATCATTCACGCAAAGAATATTTCAGAAGAATGAGACAAATTTCAGGAGAAGATGGGAAGATATAAACTATCATATGCAGGTGGCCCAAAAGTCACAACACCATTTAAAATTCAAATAACTTTCTACAATTATTATTTTTTTTTAATTTGATTTCGGATTATTAAAGCGTTATCCTTGGAAATTATTTATGGAGAAATTCACGACTGAGCAACGTGTTAAAATGATCGAATTCTATATAGAAAACAAACGATCAATTGTGCTAACGCAAAGAGCCTACACTAGTCATTGTGGGGTCAGAAAACCACTACATAAACAAACTATACTTTGTTTATTCCGGCGGTTTCAAATTCAGGAATCTGTGAGTGATTTACAACGTGCTAGGAGGCCACGTTCAGGGAGGTCACAGGACAACATTCAGCGTGTACGCCGAAGCATTCAATGTCAACTCGAAGGCAGTCCTAGCATTTGGAGATGTCCCGAACCTCGCTGCAGAGGATTTAATGGATGCTGCATGTCTATCCGTATAAGATACTGCTAGTGCAGGAACTGAAGCCAGCAGGTTATCGGAATCGATTAGCGTATGCTGTCCAGATCCAAGAATTGGCAAAGCAAGAGGCTCATTATGGGGGACCAGATCTGTTAACCACGAAAATATGCGATTCTGGGGGACAGAAGATCTAAGAATAGCCCATCAACAGTCTGTATTCCGTAAAAGTAACAGTTCGATGTAATGTAACTGCAGGAAGGGTTCATGGACCATACATCTTTGAAGATGAGGTAGAAAACGCATCACTGGTGAAAGGTATCGAGAAATGCTGGAGAATTTCGCGCGTCCTGCAGTCTTGGACACACCAGAGGTATACTGGAAGCAAGATAGCTACAGCTCGTCTGACAATTAAACTCTTAAAGCAAATTTTTGGGGAGAAGGATAATTTCGCGAAATTCTTAAATTACTTAGCCGCAATGCTCACCTGACTTAACTGCTCCAGACTTCTTCCTGTGGGGGAATTGAGAGTATACCGTAACAATCCTCGAACCATTCAACAATTGAAGGCTAACATCCGTGAAGAATTGAAGGAATAAGCCAAGAAACATTACGATAGGTGATGATTCACGCCTTAGAAAGAGCGCGTGTTAAGAGCAAAACGGTGGTTATTTAAAAGATGTCATTTTCAAAACTAGATAAAAATTATTTCCAAGAACTGTGTTTTCTGTTTGTGAAAGAATAAAAGTGAATTATTAAGAAATGAAAAAGTTATTCCAATTGAAAATGATGTTGTGACCTTGGGCCATCCTGTACATGCTTAAATAGAAGAGTTTGCTAATCTTATGGCATTTTTTGATAAATAATTCAATTTGATGATGAATCGATCTGTTAAAAGTGTTAATTTGATGAAGATTACCATGACGATGATGATGATTATAATATTTGTGTAAAGATATAATTCTAATTCTGTCATTACAAACCTGAGTTATGAGATATTCATCAATTTGTTTAAAATGTTGTGAAGAAATTGAACAATGAAGACGTTTTGAACAGCAACGTGAAGATGGAGAACTTAATATTTCAGAAACCTTAATACTTTCTATAGTATATATTCGATAAAAGATTTCTTCAATATATCATCCCTTTATTTGTTTAATTATTATACAGCTTCGAAGGGGTACGGTGCTTCTTCAACTCGATCTGTTTTGGCTTTCACTCACTCTGAAGGACGACCGTCACATTCTTGGCCACTTAAATAAATAAATAAATCTAGTTTCAGATACGTTAAATCAATGATCTTTGGTGGAGACAGTCCCTTAATGGATTCTTCTTCCTTGGCGCATCGCCACATCTTGAACCTCTTCTATTCGATATCTATGATCATTCGATGAGATAAAGGGTACCTGCGATGTTTCTCCAGCTGTATATATTTGGAGCCAAGCATTTAACTACACTTTACGATTGTCTTTACGTCCATCTTCAAGTTTACTTGAATCGGTCGCACTTTTTCTTCTAAGTTTCAATCTAGAACTTCATAGGAATATACATGGAAGCTCATTCATAAAATAAATAAAACATGGAACTGATATCTCTGCAAATCGTATCATCTACTTATAGTTCTTGATGTAATACAAGGACAAAGATTCAATTTTTTTGCATTATTATTAATTTGAGAAATGTCTAAAACACTTTGCATCATTACATTACGTATGGATGTAATCAAATAAATTCAAATCTTATTTCGAAATAAAATCAAATCACCATCGAGTCTGTCTCTGCGTCGATATCACATCGGATGCGACCCATTTCAGTAAAACTAATTTCCAATTCCAAATTCTAATTTGACGGCTTTATATTAAAGATATGACTATGTATTCAGCAGCGGTTAGTAACTTACTGGGACAATATTTGTAAATGGAGGTCGGCCATGATAATCGCCGTCCTGATTACAAACAGAGCGTCCATAAATTTCAATTTTTTTCCCTCGTGGACACGGCATGGATTTAATTTGCAATCCAAAAGAAGTAAAATTGTACGTATTGATATATAAAAGCTTTTATTTGCATATGCAATAACCATTTCGGACGAAATCGGAACAATATATACAGAAAATAAATGAAGAATCATAAAAATATCTAAAAATCATCTGTAAAAGATAGCCCCTTTTGACAATATCCTTATATGTTTTGCGAATTTCGTTAGTGATTTAATTATTAGTATTAATAATCAATAAATAGATTGTGCTGTAATAAGTGCAATACATCCGTGTTTCTTAATCAGTGATTCGTGAGCAACGTACGCAGGAACATGTTAATTTATGTAATGTTGAATAGTACGCATTGATCCATTAAATTGTGCAGTTGACCCACGACTTTCATTTCATAAATACCAACAAACAATATTCCAATATTTTTTTATTATAATAATTTTTAAAAAAAACATTCAAATCATTTGTATATTTTTTCAAATACAATGCATTAAATTTTCATCGTTTAAGATAATACGTGAATTATATAATTTTCTTATTTTTTCGACAGCGCGTCAATTTGCAAATCAATCATTTTTCACTGATTTTGTATTCTAGAAAAACTCATTTCATATTCACGCCGCCAATCAGTAATACAACTGATTATTGGCCCTGTGAAACGAACCGTTCGCGATAAGATATTCTTCAAGAGCGAACCTAATCAGTACATGAATATTTAAATGACCAGAATGGGTAACCCGGTTGTGTGCACTGATTTACCAACCTTAAAATATGGGATACGTATAAATTAGCATTTCATATTTGAAGAATGGGCTATCATCGAACATAAAACTTCGAGCGAAAAGTATATGATTCAGTTTCATTTACGTAAATTCAGCTTGTCACGTTGTGGCTCATCACCGTGGTGTAATCAGATGCATATCTTAATCACAAATAGGTCGCGAACGTAACGCAATCAATATTTTCAATTCTAATAAGGGGGAAATAAAACGGGAAAGTGGAATCGGTCCAAATCAGCGCGATCGCCGGCTCATTGCAAACATGGAAAGGGATGACGTCACAACGTATAATATGTATATTATTACAAAACGCGTGTTAAATGAATCTATAAACGCGTTCATATCTAAAGATAAAGCGTTGATGAAACATAATATTTTTTTAATGCAAACTTGACCTCATAAATCATCATAAAAATATGAATATGACTCAAAAAAAAATAAAACAACACACATATTTAATGAAAAGAGCGTTTAATTATAATTATTCAACTGGCCGCAAAGGATTTGCGCAGAGGCTATCATTGAACTGATTAAGGCCAAATAATGTCTTATTGACATGTGCAATATGTATTGATATTATTATGTATAATAATTGTCATACATCAAACAAATTCAATATATGAATCGATTTTTATATCAATAAAATAACGTTAGCTTTTATGTTCTGTTAAAATCGTTATATATGTATTTAAATATAATAGATTTATATTGCATTCACTTCCTTCATAAAATATAATTCTAACGTTCAACAATTATATTGCACGTAAGATAAAACATGGTATCGCTTATGCTATTTTATTATTTTAGATGCAAATGAAAGATATGTAATTGCGTATATAACCTCAAAACGAAACTTTTCATCCCTCTCGCACAATCGGTTAATATATATCGCCGATCGATCGCACGGGGCATAGATACGAAATATTACATATTTTTTTTATATCGAAATGATAATGGTCGTTCATTTGTTTTTTCAAGACTGACGTTTGAATATATGCTCGCATATTGAACGGTTATAATTTATGTATCAAATACAATGCATTTGTGTGTACAGTTAAATATAATTGTTATATATTTCAGATACAATTGTCACGAATGATTAGATCATACGAGCATCCATTGCACTCGCTATCTGGCCGTCTTGTCATGTGTACTCGCGTCTATGTATTATTTAAATGAAGTCTCAGTATCAATGCAAATGATAATGAGTAAGGCATTCAATGTGACTCACGGAGCAGTCAGACATTTGGCTCATGTCCGGTCAGTCACACAATTATTTTTCGAGCGATTTTGTTTTTGACTAACAACGTCTATATAATAAATATTCGAATCGAGTGCGCCATGTGTGATTCACTGAGAATAAAATATAAAGAAAAACTGGATGAATTAGGGCTTGTCACTTTCACAAAGTAACAATACAGATTTGCTACCTTATCTCGGGTAAAACCCGGACATTTAAATTATGCATTTTAGGTATATAACAGCAACAACAAAAAAATACGGTAAAACCCGATGTTTACGGTAAATGCAAAAACGGAAGGATTTAAGATATACCAGTCTATGTTATCTATTCATTGTTTTCAACTTTCTTTTATGTTGCGTTTGTATCATAAGGGCCGTATTTCCTTCACTCTGCACTGAAGATTAACTTCATTATGTCCAAACAAATCTTTTGTGTTATGCGGTCCATATTTTATACAAATCACGGTTTTCTCTTTGTATATGCATACAAAAAATTGTAAAATCTTCATTGTAAAGTTTATTCACTGATAATGTATTATCATAGGAAAGTAATCAACACAGCGAGAGTTGAAGGACTATTGTCTTTACTGCACGTTATCTCTTTTAGTAATGAGTAATGTCGCAACAGTTTGCAAATCCTACTGAATATTATCATATTATTAAATAATTCAACTAAGAATATGATAACTAATTAATTAAATAGAATAATATTTTTTTCACATTTTTTTTTATTCAAAATATACACATTGTTAGATTTTATAACTAAGTCATTATAAAAATCAATACAGTCAACTCTCGTATAGCGCTTCCTGCTATAGAGCCACGCCTTTTTTGGTCGATTTTATTTTTATTCTGACAAAAGGAATTGAAAATTATAAATAATATATTAGTATTAAAAAATCCATTAGTGCATCCTAATTTGCATCGTTTTTTAATTTATTGAGACATTAAATCAGATTAGGTGAACGAGGATGAAATTAATCGATACAGTCGTCGGTGTCATACAATCATATGATTCAGATGATTCTAATTATTATGGCTCTCAGCGCAATTATTAGTCATAGAAAACGTGTGTTTTACCGAAAACTTATCGATTCTTAATCTCATATATCACTCATACGTAATTAGTCATCGATTTTTAACGTTTTTGTACAGATGTCCAAGAGTAATAATGCTCATGAATATTATTTGACGTAAGCAAATATGGTCTCTTTGGGACTCATAGCTAGCTGGTTGTTGCGGTCCAAGCAATGATGCTGCCGGTCGACACAGGAAGCGAACCGGTTCCTTGCTCCTGCTTGAGGAAGTACTGCCCTCGCCTCGCGACCTGCCGCTGAGCCAGTCACGACCAGCTTCCGCCGAAGTCAGATTCCATTCCATCTCGGCCGATCGCCGGATTTGTTGAAATTTCGGCTGTTCACACTGGACGAAGGGGTCGTGACCCTACTACGGACAGTCGATCTCTTCAGCAGTTCGTCAATCGTCTCTGTCAATTTCGCCATTGCGCTTTATCAAATTATGAAGACATCTCGAAGCGTTTTGAAACGAGCATTTCCTCTTCTCGATTGAGAAATTGAAAGAGCAAGTCTCTTTGTTTCGACACGCTCAGCTTTTCTTGTGGCCGAACAGAATTACCGCGAAAAGCGGTTGACAATCAATCACCGATGTTAATCGACGATGACCCCGGTCTCGGTTTGCGTGGGTAGCTCCCTCTTTCTAGTCGCGTGGATTCCGCAACGACTTCCAGAAACTAAGAACAATGTTTATGAATCGATTTACACCCAAAAATACGGTTTGATCTTCGATTAGACGGCCGAAAATAGAAGCTTTGCGATATTTTACAATCAGAATGGCGGTTTATGCATTCTGTTGCAAATTTATGTGTCGCAAGTCGAGTTTTGCCAGACGATTTTTGATGAAACCCGCGTAAATTATTGTCGGATCGTTGTATAATACGAATTGCAATAGTGTCGCATTGAGACAAATCTATCAGAACGCTCTTTGCGAAACGGTTTTGCGTCATGGGTGTCGCCAGATCGCGCCGTCCAGTCTTCAGAGGACCCGGCGAGAAGTCATCTTTGTCGTATTTTCAAATCGAGCACGCCACTCGGCGTCAATTATTTTGCAATATACCGTTTCAAAACGAGGAAACGTCGAACAGCCAGCCAGAGCTGGTGGCTCGGCTGCAAGAGTGACGCAACAACAGAAATGAGAACTTCCTCGTGGCTGCTGGAGGTGATGTAGCCAGCCGGCTATTGCGATAACAGTATATCACATGCTCGTTTCGTCCTAACGCTCTCTGTGAATTGGCACAGCCGTGTGAAATCAAAACGATTGCAGGTGAATGCAGACGTATCAACCCCGCGGTTGAGGAAGCGGATGATCCCTCGCGAATTTCTATATTCGCCGGACATGGCGAATAATGTATCATGTACCCGATGAGGGTCAATTTGAACGTGATATTATAATATTGACGAATAAACATCATTGAAGAAAAAAAATGGCTGATTTTTTGACAGTTGGCGCTAATATAAACATAACCTTAAATAAAAAAAAATGGCGGAAAAACAAACGAATGATTATTTTTTAGCTCGGACATAAGCAAGTGTATTTATTATTTAAAACAAATGAATCATCAATCGCCATCTTGATTGGTGGATACAGTTGGTCTGAGTGGACATGACATGCGACTTCTTCCTATTCCTGAATAGTTTCAATTTGAAGAAGAAAAAAAAACGTTACAGGTGTCTGATGATGTATCGGACGTGAAAGCCACAAAATTAATATTGACGAATAAATACAGATTTATTCACGCAAAACAGAAACCATTATATATATAAAATAGTATTAAATTACATATCGTTTGGCGAATCAATTGCAATAATTGAGCACGTCTTCTCGATTTGTTTATGCGAATAATGTTATGACGCGCAAATTTAATTTAATATTTATGGTATGCCGATTTTGCAGAATGTCAAGATTGTGGATCACGTATCGAGTCATTAGCCATATGGTCATGCATATGCAAAGGAATGCGAGCATGCAAAATTTACAGAGCTTCCAAGTTTATTTGCAAAAAAAACATAGTGATTTTATTTGGAATTCGTCGAAAAAAATATATTTAAAATTATGTATATGCATGTACATAATTATGTCATTACTCAGATTTTATATACGCAACATATTTAACACGCCGAATTGACAACAATAATAATGTCGACGAAGATGTGCCGGCATAATACCTAAATATGTGAAAAAAAGTTCCATTTAGGATATACATATTGGCCGATTAATTTATATAAAATACCTACTATACACTGTATGTTACGTGTATTATAATACTTTAACGAAATATGTAGATAGAGGAGAGTGAATTAGCTAGGAGACGCTTGTCGTTTTTTTTATACCATTCACTCTATTTAAATGCTATGAAAGACGTTCGCCATCATGAGAAAAATAATCTACATATCCATTCATTAATATTAAACCATTTGTCTATGTAGACACCCCACAGAGCATTGAATTGTTTTAGATGGTGTGGTAACAAAAATAATAATACAAAGGTGACAAAGACGATATTTTTATTAGTCAGTCGATTTTAATTGAGGTTTATTATCGGGGTAGGTATTATTATCCATAGATTCCGAAGTCGTTTTTATGTATGTAAATATTTATTGTTCAAATGTAACAAATGAAATTATTTTTATATACAAAAATTAATACGCAATGTTATACAAAAATAATCACTGAGTTCCAATAAAATATTAAAGTCGAGAGAATCGCTTTCGCGAAATTTTCAAACCATCCTCTACTAGCAGAAAAATTGTGATCGTTGATTTTCAGATGACGGTTCTTTCTAAAGTATCGTAAATTTTTAGTGCTCTCTTTTGGATATTGTTTCTGTCATTGCAGACTTGTATCCATATCATAAGAGCCCTTTCCATCTTTTCTATTATTACTGAGCGCAATATTTTTCTTATTGATGACGATTTTTATTTTAAATCTTGTTTATTAAGCGTGTTGTACAAAAAAATGCCACTAATCATCAACTCTGTTGTAGAAACCTGTACTATACGAGGCCGAGGCGTATATTATCAATTTTGGTCATTTATTTTGTTTTAAAATCGAAAGGGATTTTTTTATCGCGGGAACGTCTGGCAACATTTATTCGGGAAATGTGTCGAATTTTCATAGTGGCAATCCCTAATTTATGTTCGCGTTGGTACGCCTGCGTTTTGTTCGCGGTCAAAATGAAAAATGTCAAAATGTTGTTCCGTCGAGATTTGTTGAATGCGGATGAGCAGGAGCGCGCGTGACCATGAAGCAGCCCGAGCCGGTAGCGGAGGAGCCCGGCGGCTTATCGCTTCCGCGCGGGGAGGGGGGGCGGCGGCGGCGGGGGAGGGCCGCGGAGGGCGGGGTGGGAGGCGGCGCGGGCGAGGCGGCGGCGCTCAGTCGCAGCTCGCGCGCCCCGCCAGCCTGTCGTGCAGTGACGCCGGCTAGCGCGCGCCTGCGTGGAGTCCGCGGCACCGTACCAGGCATCTCTGTGGTGTGTTTCCATATGTGATTACCGTCATTAAAAAAAAGTCGATCGGCGTTTAGCGACGTCGATACATACAAGTGCGAGCGCGATCGAAAAATTTGAAACATTTTTCGCCAGTGATTAGATTCAAAAGTGTCATGTGTCGCCGGATGGACGTTCGCAATCCGCGATAAAACCGAACGCGCCGTCGTTTTCCGATTGTTTATTTTTAAATCCGAAAGGAGAAGCGACGACGACTTGTTGCTCTCCGCTTCCTGTTTCCTGCTCCGCCCGCCGGCCGCGTTTCCTCTCCGGCGCGAGACAACTGTGCAAACAGTGTCTCGTCGACAATAATAACTCGCGCCCATCGCCAACCGCTAAGAACCGATCGCAAAAATTCGATAAACAAAAGTTGCCAGCGCGAAACTTTTGAAACTTACGCGTGGCGCCACCTGTTGGCAACCCCGCGAACCGCCGTTGCGATTTCATAATATAGACGTTTCAAAAATTTTCGCAACGTTTTAATGTAAATTTTTCGTTCTCCGCAGATTCCGTGTTGTGTATGCTAAAAATTAATCGAGGGTTATGAAGCTATTACCCCTGCAGCTACCGCCCTTGCCCGCCATGGAGCGAATGCCGCTACAACTGCCGTTCAATCCGTCCGACTTGTTGTGGAGATATCCGATCGGACTTCATCCGGCGCATCAATCGCCGGCGCCGTCGGCTCCCAGCTCTCAGTTCGGAGATTTGAGAGCGCACTTGCCGACGAGTCTCACTCCGGATCCCCGACTGTGGACGCGAGACGACGTCTCCACATTCTTAAAATGGTGCGAACGAGAGTTCGATCTGCCAAACTTCGATATGGAAATGTTTCAAATGAACGGTAAGTCACAACCATGCAAAATTTACATCGACGACGTCGAATCATATCGATATTTTATTTATAATTATATTTTTTATAGGAAAAGCCATGTGTTTATTGACGAAGAACGATCTGGGCGAGAGGTGTCCGGGCGTCGGCGACGTTTTGCACAACGTGCTTCAAATGCTGGTGCGGGAAGCGTCATTGTTGGGACGGTGCCTTCCGTCCTCGCCGGTGACGCCGACGTCCAGAGCGCCCTATCCGCTCAGTCCGCACTCTCACCCGCCTACGCCCAATTGGAATCTTCTAGCTCAGCCGTCGGCCGAATCGTCGTTCCAACATGCGAAACAAGCCGCCAATCTGGCTCACTTCATCAGTCAGAGTAATTCGGTGACGTTGAGTCCGGCGCCGTCCATCGACAGCCAATCGAGCAGTCCGCAGCACGTAGAAAACGGCGCCGCTGCCAATTACGTTCAAGCTCTGTACGGAAACGCAAATTCCGGCGGCAGTTCCGGCAGCAATCAGTCCGATTCGGAAGAAGAGAGCTATCACGATGGGGCGGCGCAAAACGTGAATATTCCGCACTCGGTCGCTCAGAGCACGCCGCCGACTACGCCGAGTTATACTATTGCGCCGCTATGTCTTCTTCCGCCGGCACAACCGAGATCGCCGAAGGAACCGTCCACTCCGTTGCATATAGCAGCGTCTTCGCAGAATCCGCCGTTGACTCCGGGCGGCTCGAACGCGTTCAAAACGATGCCCAGAGAGTTTTTCCCCAACGATATGCCGGAACCCAACACAAGTAAGTCGTCGCACATACGATTAATTATATTTATGACCGATCCGTTGCTAAATTATTATCTTTTTATCGATAGATGGACGATTGTTATGGGATTTTCTGCAGCAGTTGCTCAACGATCCCACGCAGAGATATACGAATTACATCGCGTGGAAGAATCACGAGTCTGGCGTGTTTAAGATCGTCGATCCGGCCGGATTAGCAAAGCTGTGGGGCATCCAGAAGAATCATCTGTCGATGAATTACGATAAGATGTCTCGCGCCCTGAGATATTATTACAGAGTCAATATTTTAAGAAAAGTGCAAGGAGAGCGACACTGTTACCAGTAAGTATCTATTTAAAATATACGTTGCAAAAGGACGTCATTTTACGTCACAATATCCATTGACCGATGGGTTAAAACATTAATAAAACCCTGAAATTCATCTTTTATAACAGATTTCTTACTAATAAGAGATCATGAAAAGACATCACTTTTTTTTTATATGCGGTTGTTAGTGTAACATATCTACCGTATAATAAAAATAATGCGAGCGTATTTATTTTATTAATCGTGCCCTTTTTTTTTAAAGGTTCCTTCGTAATCCGACCGAGCTGAAGAATATTAAGAATATTTCTTTGCTGCGTCAGCAGATGAGCCCGACGCGTGTACCTCCGCAGAACCAATCGTTGTCCCTGACGATCAAAGCTGAACCGAAGCTGGAGGAGGAGCAGTCGTACTCGTGGCCGCAACAGCTGCAAGACGACGACATGCCCACCGACCTCAGCATGCCCGCCGACTTTCAATCAAGGAAGAGATCTCATCCGGACTCGCCCAAGTCGCTGACTCACTCGGACAAACATCACATCAGCAGCATAGTGGGTGAAAACCTCCAGAAACTGGCCCGCGGCCGCGACTCACACTTTGCGTCTTTAAGTTTAAAACAAGAGGACAATTCGCATCAGTGATCGACGGACGTGAGACTGTGTCAAAACGGATTCTGTATCTAAGTGAAGACTGATAAACTATGTGCAAGTGGAAAAATACAATCCAAATTGTGATATGACACTTAAAAAAATGTGCCAATATTCTCTAATAGATAAAGTTAGCTATATATTTTCTGTTATAGTGTATCTATATTATTGCGGGCGAACGTACCGCAAGCTAATATTATATATTTTTCATTGAACATATTTCTAAAAAAAAGATGTAATGTTTACGAGATGTACAAATATATTTTCCAAACGTGAAGATCTCTGAAAAATTTGTATTTGATGGAAATTGAGTTTTTAAATTTTAAAAAAAGTTTTTTATCTGCCACATTCCACAAATAAAATGCAGATATTGAAGCTATCATTGCACTTTATTTCTCTTTTATTATTATTAATTTTTTAACATCACTGTAAACGTTTTTTTTTTCGTAACAAACGTAACTTTTTAAATCTAAAGTTTTCTCTATTCCTAACGAAATATATTTTTTATACTGATTCAATTAAATATGAACTAAAATAAAATTTCACTTGGAAGATAAATGAAAAATTTAAGTCTAACCACTGTGATAGCGCATCTTCGGGTGAATTTAACTTTTACGAATACTATATAAAAATAAAAAATTTCCAGCTATATTTTTCTGTGATCTCTCATAATGTTTTTTTTATTGTCAGATGTGGAGAAATATTCTGAAATGATGTAAATAATTTAATGAATCTATAATCATACCTAAGTTTGTACAGAGAAAGATAAATAATAGACGATTTAAAGAGCTTTATAATTTTTATTAAGTATATTTTCAAGTATATCTTATAAAAGAGATTAGTGGTGTGGACATGAAGCGTTATATGTCAGCTGCCAAAAAAGACTAAATGATATATAAATATATATATAAACGTGTAGTGCGTTCGGGATGATATTTTTTTCTTCCCGGCCGTTTATTGTATAATCTCTCAGGGTAAATGAACCAATAAGCGTATGTAAAAAAATATTTTTGTTCGGAAAATGATGTCGGGATAATCAGTCCTGTGTGAAAATTATGGCCTTCTCACGTTTAATAAAAAAAAAATAGTTGATAAGTTGAAAGAATATATTTAAGCTTGTTGGGATATTTACCAGAAGATAACAAATAGGTTTAATATAATTTTTATGTTCTATTACATATTATCATGTAATAATGGATCGAACAATATAAATTGCATTGAATGCAAAAAAATACTTTACTCGTTTTATTAACCACGCGCAACTAAATAATATTCTCGGAACAAAGGATAAAACATGGAAGCATTTCCTTTGATTTTTCACATGAGATTACAATTCGTACCGAGAAATAAGAAGAAATTTAATTTAAAATAATACAAAAATATAAGTATAACATATATTTAAATACTAGTGACATCTATTATTAATTATTTATACAGAAATTCTTTGAATTATTAATAGAAGTTTAATCTTTTTACAATAGATGGCAGTAGTTAATAAATCGAATTAAAAACAAAAGATGTCGCAAATTTCTTGTAAATACTCTCGTTTTTACTATTTAGCTGTCGAAATACAATATAGCGTATTTTACTACCGTAATTCCACCGTAAATTCTGCACACAGGTGACAGGCACTGTCGGCGTGCCACTGACCATGATCTATGGATTCTGGCACGTACCTTCAGACAAAACGATGCAATGTATCGAGGCCCGCACCACAGATCACTTCAGGGGTCCTGGACCCTCAGGGAAACAGCTGATTTTTTCTTTACAATTAATGTGCTAGGATAGCGACAAATAAGTGTTGCCACTTTACAAAAGGCGCTCCTAAAAGGCAGAACTGGATTTCTCTTGAGGTTGGCAGGATTGGATTCCTTCCTTCTATGATTGGCTAAACTGGATTTTTCCTAAGGTTGGCAGGATTTGATTTCTCCTGAGGTTGGCAGGATTGGATTCCTCCTAAGGATGGCAGCACTGAATTTCTCCTAAAGTGAATTTCTAGTGTAGTATTTTAGGTTGTAATGTGTAGTGAAAATATTGAGGTGGGGCCTCAAAATTGGATTGCGCCTAGAGCCTCTCAAGTTCTAAATCTGCCACTGTTCATAACATAACTTGCAATTCCATTTATCGTAGAATCATTGATGTTCGGCAATAGATATCTCCTTAAAATTGATACTTCTTGTCCATTTAATCTGCTCGTAGTTCATAAACAGTCATAAGTGGTTTAACTATTCAGCTTGAACGGTGTTACCAATCTTTTTAATGAAAGGGTATACATCGCCATAGGAAATCGTCTAACTGTTGTTGTGATGCTTTGAATTCTTCAAATTTGTGCGCCGCGGAATCTTTGATCTGAGACCGTTCGCACATATTTGTGTTCGACGAACTACCTACATAAAAA
>JAGXCT010036027.1:74766-93541 GCA_022495035.1 Philopotamus ludificatus | reverse complement strand
TAATTAATCCGTTATATGAAATGACATTTCTTGACTGATCAGGCGAAGGTGTTTCTTCATTGGGATAAAGAATGAAACTACAAAATCTTTTAAATACGTTACTTTGCAAATAATTATCATCACTATTGGAATTTTACGCAAAAGCATCAAAACATCGACGTCGAATAGACTTATAAATTGTTCAAAGTAATGTTGTTTTCATCGCCAGAATCTTCATCTGTAACACAGTCATTAGCATTCTCTCGTGGTTATATAAAAATCTCTTCGGAAACTTCTAATTGATCATATGTTTCTAACTCTTCTAACAGCATATATATTTTTAGACCCTCATAAAATTATTATGTAGCTCGTAATAGCTCAATATTATATAAGGAACATATAAGAACCACTTGCTAACAAGTGTTATTGGTACAAGGCAGTGTTTCTAGCTGACGATTAGTTATGGATTGTCATCTTACACCTCTAGGGATACTATAGATCAGGGTGTCCCAACGGGGACTAAGTAAACCCCCTGGAGGACAATGGAAGTTTGAAAAGGTTCTATTGAATATAATAAATCTTTCTGATTCTTAAAGAATGTAATTATTTGATCATCATCATTTGGCACGATTAGAGGTCGACTAAAGATAGTCGAGACCAGAGGAACCTGAATCTCACATGTGACGCGAGGGCTCCCCTTTTGTGTCCATACCACGGGGACCCAAACAGTCTTGGTATGCAGTATTTTGTAGAGTTCCCCTCTCTTGGCCATTGCTGGCTGTGGACCCGTACCTTCTACCACTATTAGTATCAGTTTTTAGCCTCCTGACTGTGTCCAGTGGCAAGTAGGAGGGGGTTTGCCTCGGTAACCGTTTACCCTCCTCTAGGCGTTATCTGCTTTTAACGAGTCTAAAGTGACTCACAACAATATTCGCTTCTGTTGCCACGAGCCCAATGTTTTTTCTCGCTCGCATCCAGTATGATGTGCCGAGTGCAAGTGAAATCTACGAATGACACGTGCTGCGAGAGCTCGGTCTGCGGCAAAACATCCAAAATATTGACCAAATTATGAAGCATATCATGAATAACTATTTTTATTCTCAGAATAATCCAATTTTAAAATAAATGTCAGGATATTGATGAAGAATTCATCAATATCCTGACTTGAAATGCTTGGCGTCTCTGATAGACCCCCTTCGGACGACTTAGCTGTTTTCAAGCCCCCGTGACTGATCGATTAAGTAAATTAAGTTGGAGAATATCAATCGATTCCTTATAAACGATTTTTATTAATTTTTAATATAAAAAAGATAATAAACCAAGTAAAATATTGAAAAAATATTTATTTTGTAAACTAAAAACTAAAAAATAAATGGTAATCACAAAATACAGATCTATTATTATAGTTTCTCTTCGTCAGATCATACAGCTGCTTGTGATGTTCAGCTCTTACATACTATGCGTCAACAAATTTTAAAAATAAAAAAAAACAATAAGGCCGCACGATGCCTATTCATAACAAAAATATACATAAAAAATGATATTTGGTAGATTAATCCGAGACTGCGTTATTGTTTTGGAGGAATATAACATCGTCAGCCACTACAGTCGAAGTGTATTTCGTCTGACCCTCTTCAGTTTTTATTTCACCGTAAGTCAATCGGCCGGCCACGTAAATTCGTTGGCCCTTTTTGAGAAACTTAAAAATCGTATCCCGCAAATACGGTCTGAAGACACTGATTCGGTGCCAATCGGTCCGCTGCAACATTTCGCCAGATTCGTATTTGTAATTATTGTGAGTTGCGAGAGAAAACGTCACTACCGGATGCGCCTCGGTGCCTCTCATCTGAGGATCTTGACCGACTCTACCGAGTAGTGTAATTTGATTTATACCTACAATTATAAATAAAGATAAATATATATATTTTAACCGATTTATTGAAATAGAAATATATTAATTTTACTTTTTTCTATTTTAACATCATCCAATCTCAGCGGAGAGACGTGAAGAAATCTATTAGGCGCTTTGCTGAAAATATTGAGAATGCTCGTAACCTGAAAAATATAAAAATAAAATATTATTAGAGCGTAATTGTAAATATCGAACGTTATTATTAATTAAAAAAAACAATCGACAACAAGTACAATAAGATTAAATAGTAAATAATCGTAATAAATCAATTCATGCATCATAAAATTCAATAAACGGTTTTATAATTAATTTTTAATATAGAAAAATTATATTGTGTAACATATTATGGCATATTCGATATAATAATGTAGATAAGCCAAAAATAGCATACGAACTCCGAATAACGATTAGATATTTAATGTAGGTAGATACATTTTATAATAAATATACTACGAGGTGGAATATTTAATTTTTTTATATGCATATTTTCATTATATATTCAAATTTATTGTGTAATCAATGACGTTGAGTTGATATAATGAGGAAAATGGAAATGAAAAGTTTCGCAAAAAATCGTAAGATCATTTAAAATAACCAATGTTATTATTTGATATATTATAAATTAATATTTATATTATATTTAGATGCTATTACTTTATTCCTTAACATCTTGACTAGATCGATGACAATCTAACGGCTTAGCGTAGAATTTTTGAGGTTATATATTATGTTTAGTGCGCGTCCATTCAAATCGCGTTTAATGAAATCCGTTTCGCCCCTACTGTCATCTCCTCTATTCATGGTAACTTTGCTCAATCATATCATTTTCAAAATCTGGCAATTTATTATAAAATATATATTAATCACTGTTCACATTTATATTAATATATATTTTATAATAAATAAATTATTATTTATACCTCGGTTATTAAATTGCTAAATAAAAAATATGTAACTAATTGATTAGATTTAACATTTAAGAGAGTATTTGATGGAATAAAATATATATAATAATTTAAAAATTCGTGTTGGATTCCATTTGAACTTTTCATTGCAATAAACTTGTTGCATTCATAATTTAATAACGTGAATTATGATTGCCATTTGAATGATAATGAATTTCAATCGTAATTTGTTAAAAATTCTTAGAAAATCTTAAATAAAGATGCATTGGCATAGCATAGAAAAGGCGCCTCCTCATTAAAACGGTTAAAATAATGAGAGCAAAGCGTTTATCATGGAACGCGTTCCAATCGGCCACGTGGGAGCCAGCTCTGGAATGTATGCACAATCGATTCTCGGTATCGATATCCAAGTATCGTAAACAAATCAAATTGTTCCCGTAATATATTCCAAATTAAAAATATTAAAGCGTTTATAAAATAAAAAAGCGTAATGCAATACTCGTTGTGTTATTGTAATACTCGATGTATTATTTTATATGGCGAAGGATGGAAATCGGTATCGATACGGCGGCATCGAAGAATCGATCTTTTTATATTGTGCTACAGGCCGGTGCAATTGTCGTGATTGGCAGTTGTCTGCCGCTCGCGGAGCCGGCAGCTAGTCTTTGGAACAGATTATATCATGGAGCTGTTGGACGGGCTCTCAGTGCGCGAACTGTTTGCCTGCAATGAGGGGCTGACATACAATGATTTCCTGCTGCTTCCAGGTTATATCGACTTCCCGGCCGAAGCCGTCGAGCTGTCGGCGCGCCTCACGCGTCGTATATCCATCAAAGCACCCTTGGTGTCCACCCCCATGGACACGGTGACAGAAGCCGACATGGCCATTTCGATGGCTCTGTGCGGTGGCATCGGTATCATCCATCATAACTGCTCGGCGGAATACCAGGCCGGCGAAGTGCTCAAGGTGAAGAAGTACAAGCACGGCTTCATCCGCGACCCCGTATGCATGGGCCCCTCGGCCACGGTGGCCGATGTCATCGCCGCCAAGAAGAAGAACGGCTTCACCGGCTATCCTGTGACCGAACGAGGTAAACTCGGCGAGAAGCTACTAGGCATCGTCACTTCTAGGGACATTGATTTCAGAGAAAACAGTCCCGAGCTCACTCTCGATCAAGTGATGACTCCCGTCGACACAATGATCACGGCCAAATCGGGCATCACTCTCGAAGAAGCTAATTCGATCCTCGAAACGAGCAAGAAAGGTAAACTGCCGATCGTAAACGAGTCCAATGAATTAGTGGCTTTGATAGCTCGCACCGATTTGAAGAAAGCTCGCAGCTATCCCGACGCGTCCAAGGATCTCAACAAGCAACTGCTGGTCGGAGCGGCGATTGGCACTCGCACCGAGGACAAAATCCGTCTGAAACAGCTCGTCGATGCCGGCGTGGACGTGATTGTAATCGATTCGTCTCAAGGTAATTCCGTATTTCAAATCAATATGATTCAGCATATTAAGAAAAGCTATCCAAATGTGGATATCATCGGCGGTAACGTCGTGACAAGGCGTCAAGCGAAGAATTTGATCGATGCCGGAGTGGATGCGCTCCGCGTCGGAATGGGAAGCGGATCCATTTGTATCACTCAAGAGGTGATGGCCTGCGGATGTCCTCAGGCGACGGCCGTGTATCAAGTGTCGTCGTACGCGAGACAATTCGATATTCCGGTGATAGCCGACGGCGGGATTCAATGCGTCGGTCACATTGTGAAATCTATAGCTCTCGGTGCTTCCTCTGTTATGATGGGATCTATGTTGGCGGGGACATCGGAAGCGCCCGGCGAATACTTCTTTTCGGACGGGGTCCGATTGAAAAAGTATCGAGGCATGGGAAGCTTGGAGGCGATGGAGCATAAGGACGGGAAGGGCGCGGCTATGAGTCGATATTTCCATAACGAGAGCGATAAGCATCGTGTAGCTCAAGGCGTCAGCGGCAGTATCGTCGATAAGGGATCCGTGCTGAGATTTTTGCCGTATTTGAAATCGGGAGTGCAGCACAGCTGCCAAGACATCGGCGCCAAGTCCGTCGAAGAACTGCAGCGGATGACGTTCTCCGACGAGTTGAGATTCATGCGACGCACTCACTCCGCTCAGCTAGAAGGCAACGTACACGGCTTATTCTCGTACGAGAAACGACTTTATTAAATGATAGTACTTAACGATTATCCCAGATTAAATTGAAACTTATTTCGATTATATTCCATTTTTTTTTTTTTAAATTGATGTAAGAAATTGTTAACGACTTGTGATTTTTTTCAGCGCTTATGAAGCCGATCTTCGGAAAAAAAATATATATATATAATTTAATCATTTGATGTTGAATCAAAATAATTTGTTATGAATTCCATGTTTGCATAAATTTTTTTTTAACGTAGATCTTATTTTAAAACACTAAACTCGTTTTGGTCCGCGATTCGCGCTACGTTTTACAAATAAAAGAATGTCGTTATTTTTTAACCGTGAATTAAAATGTTGAGGTCGGTGGAAGGTTAAAAGATTTTAATTTAAAAAACGTCTCATTCGTATGCATCGACGGAACGATTCGTCCCTGACATTAAAATATATCATTTGTGTAAAAATATTGATGTCATAGAGCGTATTTACATTGAATAAAATATTCGCATACGCGAATTTAGCGTTTCAATGCATCTAAGCCAGTGGTCGCCAAACTCAATAAGGATGTGAGCTACTTTCGGAAATTGAAATTGTCCTGGTAAGCTACTTATACATATTCTTTCTTTATATTTTTTTATTATCGTCCTTTATCGTACTTAAAATAAATTATTAGGATATAAAATGGGTACTTTAATTATTTATTGAAAAATATCTGGAAATAAATGAGTAAAAGTAAAAGAATTAGTGGCATTCACTTTCCTCAATTTTTTCCAATTCTCGGTGAGTACCTTTTCACTCCCATCCGAATGCAATTATCAAGATGTACATCTCTAAGTCTGCAATTAACGCACTAAACCGCAGATCAAACATTTTTCGCAAGCTTGAAAGAATCTGGACATGATTTTCTCGATAGATTTCACGATTTATTTATTTTTCTAGCTTCTCTTTCAAACAGGGGAAATGTTTAACTTCTCCACGACTTGAGTTGAGTTCCCAGAATGGCAGTTTTTTTGGAAAATGCCTGTACGTTAGAGATCATTTCCCCAAAATTGTTATCTAGTTCCTGATGTTGAACATCAGTTCATTTAATTTTTCTGTAACACCCACAAGAAAGGCAAAATCCTGCAGCCCCTCAAAATTTGTAAGCTCTTAGTATATTTCATCACTTACAACATTAGAAGTTCATTAAAACGACGAAGAACATTTCCTTTACTGAACCAATGGATTCCTGTGTGGAGCTAGATGTCTGCGTACTGGGAATTTAGCTCATCTGTCAGAGCCTTGAACTAGCATTTTTGGAGAGTACGAGCCCTCACCTGGTTAACCACATTTTGGATGGAAACATTTCATCTTCCTGGCATAAAGGGGCAATGAAGTCATTGTTCGAAAGCGACCACTGATCTTAGCATTTAAAAACCATTTATCTAATCTTTTTAAATTTAAATGACGTACTGCTTCAGTGTAAAAACGTTTAAAGATACGAGGAAATCGTAACCGAGGCAATACTACAACTAATCTGAACGTCACCTGCGTCAATAATTGATACAGATGGTCGTGTTTAATTTTTGCGATCTAATTTTTTCTGACCGATTTTATTATTACGATTAAAACGATCGAATCGCATTTTTTTCTCTTCTATATAGTAAGAATTTATCGTGCCATTTTCGCGTGTTTACATTATGATATTATTTTTTGCCGAGCATACATACAATGTTAACATAGAAAAAAAAACTGTATTCGACGGGGTCCGTTGTTACACTGATTATTTGTGCAATTGTTAATTATAAAAATATATTATTAATATGAAGTGTGTTACGAATCTCACGCCGACATCTAAATCCAATGGACGGAGTATGGCGCCGTTTTTAAAAATGCATTTTATTGCGAGAATATATTTATAGAACGCATACGAGGTTTCTTGCGAATTATATTAAATCAGATTATCCGCTATGAATTTATTTGGATTCTCCGAGAATCACCTCGTCTATTAAATGACATTGATTTATATTATTATATAGTTTTAAGCGGCATGATTTTTATTATCTCTCCACCTGCGGAATTTCATTTAAAGATAAAGCAATTATCTTCCGAAGTGAACTATTTTTTATCAATAGTTAATAAAAATGAACTTTTGACTGTTAATCATGAAATCGGTTATAAAACTTACTTAAATATATATAAATGTATATGAACTATTTTTTTAATGATCTTAGATACTAGACGTGTATTTTTAGAAATTTATCCCATGCATTTGATATTGGATCGCCAAATTAATTAATAGTCTTATCTGATCAGGGTCTATCTTACCTTCAATACTGTTAACTGCCAAACTGATTGTAATAATATTTTATAGAGAGACGTATGCAATTCATAGTTTAGAGTCTCTCGTTTACATTTTATTATAACCGTGTTATAAAAATATGAATATTTTTTTTTTGTTACCAAAAAAAATATATATGAAAACTGAAGCCATACAAATTTTGCTGAAATAAATTTATTCTAGTCTAAATTTAAAACTGATTTTTTTTACAATAATCATGGATTTTCAACGCTTCCTGAAATTATTGATGTAAATTATATTTTTTGGTTGAAATGTCGTGAAATTTTATACGATGAACATTCTGCGCAATGTTTATTTTTTTTCTAGCCTAAGTTTAAAATTTATCTCATGTATGTATACAGATATTTTTAAATCCCCATGTATTTTGGTACTTATACGAGTGTGAGATTTTTTTTCATTTAAAAATAATATTAAGAAAATGACATAGTTTTTCTTTGGATGCGAACGGTTATATATTATGCAGTTCCTATATTAAATGTTTTTTGTTGTAAAAGGTTATATATTTGGATCTTGCACTTTTTTAGTACTTAAAGATTATAATTGCAC
Source organism: Philopotamus ludificatus (assembly GCA_022495035.1). NCBI lineage: Eukaryota > Metazoa > Arthropoda > Insecta > Trichoptera > Philopotamidae > Philopotamus > Philopotamus ludificatus. Next base: position 85,685 of record JAGXCT010036027.1, on the reverse strand, counting down.
TATAAGATTGATTCGATTTTTTATCGTTTACATTCCCTACATATTGAGTCAAAAAAAATGTTACGTTTATTTCTGAAATAAATGATTAAAAATCACCATGGACTTTTATTTTATGCCACATTTGAAGAATGTACGGAATTAGATAAGACAATTAATTTTATCTAAAAGATTAAAGGTCATACAAATTATTCGGATGTTAATGGTTCATTGACTGATTTCAGGGCCTCGTAAAAACGGTGTGATTTAAAAAAAAACTTATGATTATCTTAAGCACCAAGGCTGATTATGTTTTGAGATATACCGAATTATTTATATGATAGATATAGTCAACAGACTTCTGGTTATTTGCGATATTCGTAATAAATAACATAGTAATACCACATTTTTATATTTTTGGAGGGACTATCAAAAACACAGACATAATTAGAGGGAAAAGGTAGATGAAGGGCTTTAAATAACCAAAAAAATATGTTTTTTTTTTAAGAAAATTATGCAGATTGGTTTGGTATACAATTTTGTGTTTTTTACATAAAGTTCTTCCGATGCAATAACTAATAGCTCTTCAATGCTAATAGAATAACTCCTCTAACTACTAAGGCCCTCAATACAACTCGCCTTCTTTTGTTGGAATGGAATGGATCGTATTTCCTTCAATGTGCGGTTAAAGAACCTAGAATGCTTCCTACAACTATTGTGAGTGCCCTGAGCAAACCTCTGAACACTAACTGTGGGGGTGTCCGGAGTTTGACTCAGACAGGGAAAGGATGTTCATAGGTGTCAGGATGTCTAGCGAGTTTGCCGGCCGTGTCGGGGTGAGAGTCAACCTACTTAACCTGGCCCCTTAGCCTTAATGAGTGGTCGTTTTACTATGTTCTGTTAAGTGTCTACTGTTGAGACCGATGCTCTCTGCCTGTCAAATTATGCTGACCCAGCGTACCATAGAATGGGCCTTTAAAGTAAAGCCTCCATCCTGGAGTGGCCCTCAGCATTGCGGTAGAGACTATATTACTATATATATTTTTTTTAATTGATTCATTTTCCTTGGGCCTGGTTAATTAGGACGGGACTCTTCTTTTTTCTTGACTGCCTCAATCGCGATTGGGTGGCTTCCCGGTTCGGTTATCACCAACCCAAGTGCCCAGGGACACATATCGCATTGGTTTGTGTAAGAGGCTGCACTGCGGCTCCCGTAAATGTAATCATATTTTGGCAATGATCTGATTATCCCTAGATAGGACATAAAGCGACTCTAGTAACTTTAACCGCTTCAATACCGTGTGTTTTTTAAAGTCATCTTGAAACATAATTCTTTCTCCTATCACATTACCGCTTCCTACAAACTCGCTCCGCCCTTTCAGTTCCCAGGCCGTAGCCGCAACGAGGAAACTCGTTCGGATGGAAGCAATGCCGCACCCGGTGGTTGTTTTAGACTATCGCTAAGGCGTGCAATGTTGGCCTGCCAGCCCAAAGAGGGGCCTGCCTCTCCGTAAGGCTAGTGGGTCAACCTGCACCTGGATTACGTAGCCAACTAATGTTGTTCTTAGTGTGCTCCGAAATGTCGGAGGAAACTTCGACAACGACGAGCACGCGAAGAATGGCAATGAAAAAAGCCATACGAAATCATCATCATCATCATCACAAAAATATAGACAATTTTTACCAAATAAATAAGCAAAGACAGTACTTTCGTCATTACAAAAACACAAATAGTCAGTAAATACCATATGTAAATTGTATTCACGTTGTCCATACACAGGACACCCGTGGCCTTACGGCACTGAAGCCGTTAAGAAAATGTCTACACAACCAATTACTCTTAACATTAACGATACATGTGTGTAGGACAACAAAATAAAAGCCATACGAATTTAATATGACTTATAAATTATCATCAGCCATTTTATTAATATTGTGCTATTTTTCTCCTAAATGCCGTAAAAACCTCAGCACCAGAACAGTTGACACTTTTAGTATCGGAGAATTTTATCAAAGAAAAAATACACTTATTCCGATCAACTGCTTGATGATTTTCGAAATAGGAATGATATTACAATGCAAATATTGTTGATAAGCATCTCAGGAATGTGATTATAGGTTATGTTTAGATTTTTTGTATGGTTTACGGATCCTGAACTATTATAATTTATTTAAATTCAATGAAAATTTCTGTATTAAGCATTTTTTGTGTCCGACATCCATTGTATTCTGACGCTGAATAGCTTTCTGAAATTAATCAACATGCCGCATTATCTCAAAAATATACCGAGCATTTTGATAAACATGGGATTGAATAAAATTCAACAAAATTCATATTTAATTGATGAACATTTATTAGAAAAAAATTTCATTCATTACAGCAATCAATTATATATAAAATTTTATTAGAGTTATCTATAAAGTCGCTGACATCTCGACACTAATGTAACGTTTATTACATTTTACACTCATCCCTTGATTTATACGATTTCACCTTAAAAAGGTTTCGGTTTTGTTGATTTTTTCACACCACTATAAAAAATAACCTCAAAATAGACTTGATCATCTTTAAGATATGAATCTTAGTTTATAATTTAAATAATAATATGTAGGTATATACGAAAAGATTAACAAGTAGCAATGATTTATAAGAAGCTATCTACCGTATATATCAGGATATCCGTGTAATTTACGAGCGTAACACCAATTATCACATAACCAAAAATTTAAAATCATTCATAATATATACGCGCCATAATTAATTAATAAAAAATATATATAAAAAATACTTTTATCATAACAATGATTGATATATAACACAAAATTAATATGAGGGAATACGCTTTAATGCCTAAAATAAATTACATTCGTTTCAAATAATATTTTTACCATACACGTTATCAGAAATGGGAAATTTTTCACGTATCAAAAAAAATCTCATATTAGAGGTAATAATAAATTTTAAACATACGCAAAGTTGATAACGTTAATCATTAAATTTAAAAACACCGATATACATATATGTATGTTTAAACAAAATTATGTCGAGAAAAAAACATTGACTTTGTTATCAATCTCAGTTATTGGACTAGTTAATTTATCAGTAAATATTTATATAATAAAAAACGCTTATTACCCGTAAAAGCAAAAATAATACATATTTAATAGCAATAAAAATGTGCTCGCAATAAAACATAAAATATATTAATATTCAATTAAACGATTTATATATATATTTATTAATCATTCTTAGAGTTATCGTCTTTTTCTAACGTACTATCTATATTAGAATTATCTTCGACATTATTTTCTATATCGCACGTAGACGTATCTGCACTGGTTACGTCATTCTCGGCTTGGGACTCTTGTTCTTTAATAATATCCGATTCGAAAATTGGTCCAGGTTCTGCGTTGTCTTCATAAAAAATTTCATTGCAATCCGGCGCTCTCGGTAGGAATTCTGAATCGCCGCATATTTTAGTGAATATTTGACGAGCCTAAGCATTTTATTATCGACATTAGTTAAACGATTAATTTATAAATATAAAATTACGATATGAACATACATCGTTGACTGAACGATCGAAATCGAGTTCGATATCGGGACCGCGACAGATATGAACGTTTGGTTTCGAAGGTATATCAAGATTTTCGTTACTCGTATCCGTCATATTAAAATAAAGAGACCATAGAACCTGCACAGATAAAAACTCATTGATAATTTACACAAAATAAACATAAATTCGATGATTTTTAAATCAAAACCTTTGGTTTTTCATTTGGAGTCGATTCCGCAGTATTCATTACAATATTATCGTCGAAGCATAATAATTTTTCAGCATATTCTTGCAAATCTTCCTTAGCATTAGTCGTTTGTACACTAGTCATATGTAGAACATCTATAATATAAAAAAATATAACGTAATTAAATATTAAGGAGACCGAAAAGTAATCAAAATTTTTTTTTGATATAATTTACATAGATTTTTCGGGCATGCATACGTCGATGGACCGAGTTCGATGATAGTAACGGGATTTTTCTTTCCTTCGAGCGGTGGAAATTGCAATAACGTAAGCGATTCTTTATCCATTTCGTGTACGCTCTTATTTATAATGAAAACGGCTCTCGATATTCCGTTCGTAAATTCGATATTGGGTAAAAATTCTTTAGGCGCCTTATCGATGCTCATCACAATATGCTCGCACTTTAATTCTTTTGTATTAGTATAAACTTTTATCGATGATTTTGACTCATCGGATGTTTTCTCCTCGATTTCAATCTTATCAATCGGACGATTCAAATAATAAATACCACCAAACACGGCACAGAGTCTAAAAATGAAATAAACACATTTATTATTATCATAAATCAATATGTTTGATATCGTTTTATCGACATCGTACCTACAAAAACTCTGCGGTAATTCTCCGCATCCGTACATTGACCATAGAAACGGAGTGTTTCCGAATCGTCCTAAACAATTGAGAAATTTTTTACATTTAATTATACCGTCGTGACAAGTTGTCTGATCCGTGCCACCGGCGATAGCGTACAGCACGTAATGAATTAAATTCTTGGTTAATTTTTTGCTTTTTAAAAAATCCAAAAACGTCTTATTCTCTATCTCTAAAATTAAATTATCAAAATATTAATAATTACAATCGGTGAATGAAAATATATCTCATATATAAATCACAACCGTGTAAATCATCTGCACTATTCGGATTATAATGAGTTAGAAATGTTAAGAGTTTCATGAGCATTCGTTTTTCGACGACAGTCACGTGTTTAGTCGAAAATACGTCAGCACGAGAGCACGGTACAGGCTCTAGTTTATTATCCAGCCATGTCAACACACGGTTTACGCAACGGAACTCGGTGTAACGTGAAATATTTGAAGATATTAATAATTCCACTAGTTCACCGCGTGCGAATAACAACTGAGAAAATATATCACAATTAAACATTTCATAAGATCGATTGCGAACTATATCATACACACCTTTGGTGTTAAATCTATATTGAATCGTCGATATTCTTTATCGATGGATTCTTGCGTCCATTCCGCGTCCGATTCGGTGTTTACTTTTACTGTATCCGCTACATCTACATTTTGAGAATCGCTCGGAACGTCTGTTTGCACTTCAACACCTTCTTCAATTTGATCTTTATTATCATCTATATTCTCATCGACTTTTTCTTCCACAATCACAGCGATATCAATCGGTATATCATTCCTAAAATAATAAAAAAAATTAAAAAATTGATATAATCCTTAACTTATCAAATTTTGCTCACTTTTTGATATGCCAATTGGTTGAAACATTAGTTACTCCGATTTTAGATGTCTTTTCCGTTGCTGTAAATCCATCTAGTGTTTTTAAAAGATCTTTAAAATTAAACGAGGCCCATATGCCGCCGTAATATTGATCAGAATCAAGATGTAAAACTTTTTTTCCGATTCTGCTGAGAGCCGCAGCTGTTATTGACTCAGTCATTCCTGTGAAATGAATCGCGAATAAACAATATTGAAACAATGAATTAAGATTAACTTATTTATTTAAATTTAGAAAATATATGTGTATAAAATAACCTGTTCCTATGACTATAACATCGTATTCAAGAGGCAAATCGTCCTCCATGATTAGGCGCAATTGCTCGACACAACAAAGGGCGACAACTGTCAATAGAAGAATGACAGTAAATTCACCATAAAACAAAAGATAACGGCCATTCCCTATATTGTCAAAAAAAAAGTATCTTCAATCATTTTACTGCTAGAGAAATTTATATAAATATGTCCCGTGCGCTAATAAATTTTCAAATGCAAAAATAAAGCGATTTTACTAACGAAACTTATCGGTTCTAAATATTCTCTAGATTATTCTGAAATATTTAAATGCTGGAATTATATTAATCGAATGAACACATTTCTATCCAAATAACTTTTACACGAAGCTTCCAGGATGTGTCGTTAGCATGTACAGAGTGTGTGTGTGTCAGAGGCCCCTAGTTGCATATAATTACGGTTGGGGGGAGTTTGTGGTCGATCAAATATAATATATTTGAATATTTTAAACGTTCATTTTTATTTGATCTCATGTCAAATTTCATATATTTTTTGAGTTGGTGACTTTCGTTTTTTAATCCGTCGTAAAAAAGAAAACAAAACTAAATTCTATAAAGTAATGAGTAAGGGCTTGTGGGTCTCTTTGGTGCCCCAAATTGTCGGGGGCCTGATGCTCCAGCATCATAAGCTTCCATATAAATCCGCCACTGGTTAAAGGGTTAAACCCATAATTATTACTTTATTATTAATAGTGATCATTAAATTAAATTATATCGCCATCGAATTAAAATATAAAATATTCTAATTGAATATGTTTTTTTACATATGTATATAAATTTATTTGCATATCAATAATTAATTTCTGTGTTGCTAATAAAAGTAAATATTTTACTCAATCTTACTTACCATTGTCAACTAGATATGCGTGAATCATCGAATAAACATTGCGCAAAAGAGGTTGTCAGCATACGAAAATATTTATTTTCAAACTGGTAGTTCGTATCTTAAATTTTATAACAGATCTTGATGGATAATATATGACACTACGATTTCGAAAAGGAAAAAAACTGGAATAAATTTATAGCTGCGATAAAAGGTTTTACGGGTCAACGGCTCATAACTAGTTCATGTATTTTTGGTGCTGGCAACATTCGTTAATGACAGCTGTCTATCGTTTTGCCGCCTTGTGTAGTTCTAAATTGTTTTTAATTGTAAATACACAAGTTTATTTAGTTAATAATTTATTCCTACGTGATTTATTTTAATTATATGTGATTTGTAATCAAATTATTATTGTGAATTGCATAATATCAAATATGTCGGATGATTCTAAGCCACTTTGTAAATATGGTTCAAAATGCTATCAAAAAAATCCAGATCACTTAAAGAAATATAACCATTTACCTGCACAACCTGTAAAAACATTCAGAATATTTGATTTTGGAAAAAAGAGTAAAAAGCGTAAGCATGACAATGATGCTAAGACCACGAATCCAGAATGTGATATTTCAAACGCTGACAAATTACAAAAACTTGACGAAGAACCATCAAAGGTCATTAAAGAAAAATCCCCAGAACCGGATAAGCAATCGATGATTGACATTGAAAAATCGCCAGAATCTTCAGATAATTTAACGGATTCTAATGAAATTAAAACTCCAGAAAAGAAATCACCGGTAAAAATTGACAAGTCAAACAATTCACCGACTGAAGTGAAGCAGAGAATATCATCGGAAGGATTGATTTTCCACGAAATACCAGATGACGTTCCAGCATTTATTTTGGAAAAGTTTTTAGTATCGATGCCAAAAGATTTTTATAACTTTTGGGATTACTATAGCAAAAATAAGAAAGTGGCTGATTATTTGAAAATAATCAATTTAAAGATAGTCGGACCATTCGATGTCTTAGCCGGAAAACTACCAGTTAAAACTAATACAAGTGATTACTTATTACATTGGAGACATTTCTTTGATCCACCAGAATTTCAGGTATTATATAAACAAATAATTAATATAATTTTTGACGTATAATTAAATTAAAAATAATTGTTTTTAGACAATTTTAATGTCCACGAAGAGTGAATTTCACATGGGATATTATCGAGATGCTCCTTCTGAATCACCATGCTTCGTAGCGAGTAATAATGGCGATTGTAAAATACAACCAATGGCTGAAAATATATATGGAGCACTCACGTAATTATTTCCTATTTAATTTAATGTAATATGAATTAATTTAAATAAACATTTTAATTTTATTTATGTAGATCGTATGTTTCTCAAAAACAAAAGGAGTTTGATGTATTTTCTCGAAGTGAAATTGACGTTTTTTTAAAAGATTTAAAACAATGGGCAAACGATAATAATTTTCCGTTGCAAACAAATACTCCGTCGATGAAGAAAAGGCAAAAAACTGTTGTCGCAAAAACCTTTCACGAAGCCGGCATTGTATCACCCAAAGATAAATCTGGCGTTGGATATAGACCCCTTATTGAAAAAAATGGTATAATTAAATATTTACCATTTATATTTCAATAAAATATAAAAAAAATATGTTAATTAATTTTTAGATGTCATTAAAAAAATATTGAAACAATTGGCTGATGCCGAATCGGACTCGGAAAGAAACAAAGCGAGATCTTTATTACAACCGATAATTACTATGGCCAATATAGCCACAGATGAATGCGATTTTGGTACTGGGCTGGAACTAGGAATCGATTTGTTTGCCTACGGCGAACCCCTTTTACATAATTCGATAAAAAATCTATTGGGAGTTGCATACAGTATGCTAAATAGAGACAAGTTTGGAGAAATTATCATGGTAGTTATTTTTATTAAAATCAATTAAATATTGTATATAATGAATGAATAAATAAATTTGTTTTTAGGCTCACTTAGAAAACCGTAGAAAAGGATCACAACTCAGTATTGCCTATTTGGACTGAAGCTGTAAATTTTATTATTATTTATTAAATTATTATTAAATTTTGCATTGTAATTAATTGAAAATGATTAAAAAAAAATGTTCTACGAATTAATTATCCGAATAAAATTATTGACCAATTAAAATTGTGTTTATTATTTGAACTATTTAATACATATTGATGTTTTAATACATGTAATACGATTATTACATTAGTTTCACTTATATGGTGTCTTACTGCCAATGAATAATTATTGATTGTGCAGTGCACTAATTATTTTTATGAAAATAAATAAAAAAACAACATTTTATTGTCCTATTTACGCATTTTTAATATAATACACTCTTACTAGTCATTAAATCCACATACATACATACATCCATAAAACCACTCCAAATTTATAAAAAAAAAATAGACTGCTGCCTCACAATTTTTCATTAACATTAATTAAAACAATTTTTCATAATCAACTTTAATTTTTGAACTAAACTTTACACAATAAAAACGTATATTGTTCCGCTATGCGCATGTGCGCGTTTATATTAAGCCCCTGTCTATTGACGTTGCTCGCCCTACACACGTACCAAATATTTTATGAAAAAAATCCAGGTAAATCCGTAATGCTAATGAAAAAATCGATTTAAACCCTGAATCTTATTTATTATTATGAAACTATGAGAAAATTGTCGTTTTATTATTAGAGATTAATGTTTAGATAAACAGGTGCATTTAAACGTGTTTGATTTAAATAACCGTGGCTTATTCACAGAGACTTATCGAATTATATTTTCATATTTTGCGAAAAAAATCGTGTTACGGCCAAATATGTCCATTAAAAAAATATTTTTTATCGATATTCATTTGTCTACGACATTTGAATTGGTCCATAATTAGATGTAGACGGTGTATGGGCGCCGCGGAAATCTCCACACCGTCGGCAGTTTTACTCCGGTACGTTTTCCGGGGTCAGTTTCATGCAGAGAGCGCGGGGGGCGGTCGCGCCTTCGCCCGTTTTGACACAAGCGCTTTATTTATTTAAATCAACGCAACGCAAAATGCGACCATGACTAATGTCATAATTTTTTTTAACGCTTGATGCCACCGAGAACGTGCCGCGCGTGTGAAAGGGGGATCGGGGTGAGTTTGCCAAGCCATCGTGACACGTGAGATCAATTAAAAATGTGAATTTGGCCAGTTTAAAATATCATAAAATATAAAAGGGCGAAAAATCGTCAGTGTAGTGTGGTTTTGCAGTGCAGTGGCTCTACACTATGTATCGTTAAAATATGTTATTCGCGAATCGTGGCCAGCTTTGGGGGGATAGCATAGAAGAATTATCGGCAGCGCTACGAGAAAATGTTCCTCAGGTGGTTGTACTGAAGAATGACAATCGCATCTAGGTATTTCAATCAAATTTATTATTTTTATAAAAAAAATAATTTCCACGAAAAATTTAATACGTTATTCGTTATTTAACGATTTATATTGAACATGCCGAATGTATGTAAGCTCGGTAAGACGAATGGTAGAAGTCTTAACAGAATTTCTATAAATAACCGAACAAGTGCAGAGAATACATTCATTGGCGTATTATAGACGTCTGCTTATCAAATTCTATAAATTATTTGATGAATTTAACAGTACGTATATACGACTATAACACGATTTAAATTATGTAAAACAATTATTTTATTAAAATTATTTCGGGTATAAGGCAGGGTTAACGACTCAATCATAAGCTAATCCCGGAGATGAGGGTAAAGTGAGGACTTGAAAAAATGAGAGTGCTTTCACGGGGTATCTGATTAATTACCCGACTTATCTTATTATTTATATGCCATAAATATAAATAATATATAAAATATATTAATGGATTAAAATAATCTCTCCTGTGTCATTTTTCGTATAAATATTTCTCATAATGTGTGCTCCATTGATTTAATAAAGTAATTTTCAAATAGAGCGAAGTCTGACGAATATCTTTCGGTTCAATTCCTAAATTGTCCTACGGTGTTATAATATTTTTTATTTACTTTATTGATGCTTTTTATATGTGTTTATACTGTGTTTAAAAATTAAAATAATATACATAATATCAATAAAAATAATTGGGCAGGTATTTCACAAACATTTGTCACAAATTAGAGAATTTTGAAATTCTCTTGGCAAAATCTGATGGTTTTTCGATTAAGATTGGTTCTAATTTTGTGATGTTAAAATAAATTATAAATTTGATTAAATAAATATAAATTATGTTTATTTAAATTTAAAGGGTATAAGATTCGGGGGGTTCAACATCAAATAAACACGGTATATATTAATATTATAAAACCTCAAAAACTAGTTTCTTGTCGATTCTTCTTCTCCTTGGTGTGAGAATAGGTCTCTTTTCATTTATTATTAGATGTTATATTTTATTTTTATATATTGTTTTAATATTATTT